>VKOC01006108.1:0-54275 GCA_009364415.1 Spea multiplicata
AGAAACCAAATATTAAAAATTCAACATTGGGAACCTGGGGACTGGGAATTCTGGGATCATTACTGCTAAGGTCTTAGATGTTTACATGAGAAAAAATATTTAGCTTTTCTTCTTTAAAATTAACTCAGGCTATAGATATTCTCATCATGAGGGTCAAATTCTGAAATAGTATGTTGCATGGAAATACAAGGTACATACAGACCAGAACTTGGGTTCTTTGGGGGTAAAGTTGTCAGCCCTGTGTGGTTTAATTACATGGTATTTAGGTCAAATGTTGTCTTTGCTTGTAAGAATTTAGTTTGCTTTACATACTGGGTACCAGCTGGCACAAAGGCTACTGGAAACCATAATTTACAAATGAAATTAAATACATTTTAGGTAGGGGAGAATCAAGAACTTAGAAGAACATTCTAATAAACCTGGAAGGACATGAACCTAGTGTACATTATATTGAATATAACTTGGTTTCCATGTGGTGGAATAGATAGCAACCATACTACAAGGCAATTATACTTGTTTTTTTTTGTTTAATAATCCAAAACATTGGGTTATTAGAGGATAGGTAGAGATGTTTATGCACTGTACAAGTTTGACAAAGTAACACAATATATTAATATTCAAATATTGGCATTACTGTACTGAGGACTGTAGACGCAGTGATCAGCCAAGGAAACTTAATGCAGAAGATGAAAGACACATCATGTTTACTTCCCTTCGAAGATGTCAGGCAGTTCCATCATCTAACAGTAGGACCATGATATACCATCTACTCCCATGAGAAGTGGTATTCATGGAAGACTTGCTAAGTCACACAACTATTCATGAAAACAGGAATTGGGGTGCAGAAAAATGGCAGAAGGTGCTCTGGACTGATGAATCAAAATGTGAAATACTTGGCTGTAGCAGAAGGCAGTTTGTTTTCCGAAGTGCTTGAGAGCGGAACAAGGATCAGTGTTTGCAGGCAACAGTGAAGCATGGTGGAGGTTCCTTGCAAGTTTCTGCAAATTGAGTTGGGGATTTGGTGAGAATTACCTCAATGCTGAGAAGTACCGGCAGATACTTATCCACCATGCACTACCACCAGGGAGGCAGCTAACTGGCATGAAATGTATTCTGCAGTGTGACAACGACCCAAAACAAACAGACAAAGTCATTAAGAACAAGGAGTCCTGTAAGAGCCCTGATTTCTTTTTTTGACAGCTCTCTGAACTACTTAGAAAAGGACTCGTCATGACTTTATGATGGGTATTTTTAGCGTAATTTGTGTTTTAGAACTGTTTGTAAAACTATGTAGGAAAGATGAGCTCAATAAAGCAGGATAATATAGAATAAGGAGAGCAAATCAATATGGAGAAGATTTTTGCCTCTAGAAAAGCTGCAAAGAGCTTTTGTAAATGCACTTGAGCAATGTAAACGAGATTAACAAAATTATCAAAAATCTTAAAAAGAGAGGACAAGCAAAAATTATACAAAAAATCATACATTTTCAATACCGTGACCACCCAGTTTAGTTTCAAGTGTAAATTCCTGCATTTGCGCCGATCAGCCTCATTATATTTTAAATTGCAAAGAATATACATTTGGCAGGAAATGCTTGAAACAAAGCAATAATTTGCCACAAATCCCATAAAGAAAATAACAGGATATTCTGAGTGATTTTTTTTTCAGGTATTTTTGCCGTAGATGAGAAAAATAATAAAACTAGACTAAAAAAACCATCTGCGGTTCTCTCTCCTGGAAGCAGGTGTTTCAGCTTTGAACTTCATCAGTGAGCAACATCCAAGTTGGTTTTCCTGTCCCCGGCTAAACATGAGTGAGCTGCCTAATTGAATAGTAAATTCAGTAACATCTACAGCAAACACATGTTATCCAGCTCCCAAACAGCTTGTATCCTTTCATTCCCCTAATCAACAAATCCCATAAAACAGAAACAGTCACAAAAAAAAAAGTAGTCTTCTGTCCTAATTGGCCGCCATTCGAGGTTCAGTCCCTCCTTAAGATCGAAATGAGTATCGGAAGTATGTTGAGGACATGAGTCACGACTATAAGTGCCGTTAATGACATTCATCGGAGTCTCCTTTATTTGTTCTACACAATTTGCATGCAGCTCAGGTACAACTTATATGAGGTTAAATTAGTAAAAGGCAGAAGAGTGACATTAATAAAGAAAGAAACAAAAAGAAGTTAAGGCTGAGAAGTTCATTTCGATCGGTAGACAGACTTTTAACATCTTTAATGAATAGAATATTCTATGTTGTGCAGAATAATACATTCTTTATGTCGAACGATTGGTAATTTTTCTTTCTATTTAGCCGCTTCTATAGAAATATGTTTTGGTTTTTTTTTTGGAACTGCATTCATTTATATTTTCCGTTTGATGTAATCATCATAAAATGGTATAAAATTGCATGAAATCTGGGAATCCATTATGTAAATCTTCTGAAACAGCGTATTTATAGAAAATGTTGAAAACATGTGCAAAAGGAAAAATAAATCGATGTGTCAACTACTGTTACAATGCATGTATTTATATAGCGCCAACAGATTCCGCAGGGCTGTTATTATAGGGGGAAGTAAATGACATCACACACATTAAAACATACTGGTACAGACAGATAAAAACATGTTTTTACAGTAAGAAAGGGAAGGTGTTATATTTTTTATATAGTCAAAAAAGCCTTTTACCCAGATCTAGTTCTATGAACTAAGATCTTTTCTAATGAAATCACACATACAGTTGCTCTTATAAAGCAATGGCTCTGATTTCACTTGAAGCAGATCATCCTCCAGCGATATTGTTAAAAGTATTAGTGCTGTTTTTATGTAGAATTTGACTCACAACCTGTTGATCCATAGTGTAGTCACCGTAGCATTTATCCATTCAACAAAATGAATCACAGATTGTGTGGCAACAGTAAAATAGCCAAACAATGACATCATATCTCAACTTCCCCCATGACTGTGACAACATATGCATTGCAGGAGAAGAGATAATTGTATTGATAGAGGCATCAATCTTCCTGCATACATTGGATCCTCGGGGGCAGGGCTTGCAGGAGTAAGAATGCAATTGAGTACCCAGTGACTAAGAACAGACCATCCTACCCTGACATAGAAAACACCTACGAAGATTAAGCACCTGTAGCTGGTCGCTGTTGAAACATAATTGGACTAGCATTATGAAATAAGGGAAAAATACTCTACTCAATATATTGACCTAAACATCCAAGATGTATTTGTCACAAATGTGCAACATTGTACTAGGACCATCATGAAATTTACTTAAATGCAATGGTTTATAATCAGTAAAGAATATTTTTGCCTCTATAGTGTGTTTATCTGTCTATATATCCCATTTTACAATATCTCGAAATATGATGGTACTGTATAAGTCAATAAATAATACATAATAATAACCTTTCTCTATCATTAGGGTTTCATATCTGGAAAGACAGATGACCATTCTACTCCAATTATCCCGGTTGCTGTCCATGGTCCTGAGACATTTGGCACATAGTCCATTTTTGGTTTTTCGATTGTTGACACAGCGTAATCTTCATATGCTTCATGTAAATATTTCGATATTTCCTCTTTACATGTTTTAATTCGGCAACATATCTAAACTGAAGGAAAACAAACTTTCAAAGGCTGACCATGTATGTCATGTAGCCCTTGAAATTCAACTTTGTATTTTATTACACATAACATTAAAGGCATCAAAGGGAATGAGCATCCTTCAGGCATTTTCCTGCGCAATGCACCAGGTGCAAAGTTCACTATTTGGACACTCTACAGAAATTAAAAAAAAGAAAAGAAGTAAAATGAATCCAATCAAAGGTTTTAAAGTTTGCAGTTAACTTGATACTTTTTGAACGCACTAGGTAGAGCTCCCTTTATAACCTTACAACTACAATTATTATTGTAGGTCTTGTTTGTAATGGTGTATTTAGGCTGGGGAGAGAGAGCTGGGATATGACATCATAAACTAGCATTCCACATCATATGATCTGGATAAAATGGAGAATGCTGATCGCATTAAGTAAGAGGTGCACCGCAGAGCCTGTGTTCCAGGGAGCAATTTGCCCCTTATTCTTTCATCCTATTTATAAAGACATAAAAGAACAATACCTTTTAATTACAATTGTTAATTTGCAAGCACTATTTCTACTTTCCATAAGCACAATAGTTCGGGCCTGTACCTAGCAAGCAACTATGAGCTTCTAGGTAAGAGACATGTAAGCAAAGCAGGGCAGAGGATTTGGGGCCACATACTTCCTAAAAAAAAGCAAAGTTGGGAGTTATGCTTCCTGCATTTTATACAGAGAACATCAGATACCAGTTTAAGTTAATGTCAAACATTATTTTCTTTGTTCTAAAAATCAATATACAACTAATATGGAAGTATCTTGATATATGCGTCCTGGCAAAATACTTTTTGTACAGTGTATCTATAATATTTGTAATATAGAAACATGATTACATATTGTTTTTTTTGTTGGAATGATGGATGATACATTGTATAGAAGAATATGTATTTATATTTGCCTTCAGACATAGATGCACTTTGTGTTTAATGGTATATTCTCAAATATTTTCTATGGTTTTCTCCCCAGTACGCTGAGGCTGGATGCCCCTGCCGTTTGTTGACACTCAGCTGGCAGTTTGTATCACGCAGAAGTAATGGATTTGCGGTAATGATCAGACTGAGTGCCATCTGCTTTGAGTAGAATTATATTACGTAAAGATTACATGCTCTGGCAATATCATTTGGTAACTTGAACCTTTTGTGGAGGCCCGCTGTGTTGACGAGGACCTGAGCAGTGCGTTTCACCGGTGTGATATGCAATCTGTGCTTTACGAGGTGTAAACATTACCTTGTTTTAGAATAAATTCACTATTCCGCTAGGATGTGGAGTTGCGCAGCAAAATCAGTTTGTAAGTCTTATATATTCATATATTCTAACATAACCCTTGGACAAATGACACGCAACCCCTCAGTGTTTCAGTGGACGGACAAACACTCAGGCTGAAAGCCCTTATATACGATGCCTGCTTATGTTTTAAGTCTTATTTTATTTTCTTTATTTTTTTTTCTCAGAACTAAACCATCTTTCACCACCTATGTCCCACTGATGAAGGCCAAAACGTATGTCGAAGGTTTGTAGGTACCCTAGCGCAGGGGGGTTGTGCCTCATATTTCGGTTTTGGACTGCCTCTGGGCAGGATTAGATTGATGTGATGATGATGGAGATTTCTCCTCTGTAATGGCACAGAAGAGCCATAAGATGAGATGCTCCCAAGTTGGAGATGCACCGTTGGATAGGTTATGAAGCGGCCTGTGAGCTCTTGGTTGAGCATCTCATACCTGTTTCGTTTGATATTTGTCCATGTCCTTTGTATCTTTGCTTGCATTCTGTATATCCCCTATAGTAAGATTGGGGGTTGTGTCAGTTTAAGTAGATACTATGGACAGGATTTAGATATCCTTCTTGTACAGTATTCCCTAAAAAATACATTAATATCTATCTGTTTACTATCCTGATTTCAAGACACATGCTACAAAAAATGTTACCACAGCTGAACTTATACCATATGCCTTTACCAGGATGAACCTGAGGAAGACTATTGTGAGGCCACAACGTTAGCTTATAAAGATTAGAACTTTGTGAAGAATTGATAAATGCGTTCAAAACCACTTTAGCAGACACCTCTTCCCACTGACAACACAACGCACTCAAAGCTACGAATGGTCAAGCATTACAATATTTGTGACTCAAATGCCAATGAAAAGTGCAAGAAAAGAAAAGTCCTAATTTCTATGATATTGTGGAGATGGGCGGGCAAAACAATTTGCTCAGCTATAGCTGCCATGGCCAAAGTAACAGCTGAAACGGTAGACATATAATGAACAAGTTGCCACAATGGTAGGTTTCTAGGTGGGCTTAATGTAACATTTCGAGATTTACTAAGCTGACCAGGAGAAAAGAATGCCTTATAAAGCTAAAGGCCATTAAGAGGTTCTACTACTTCTGGCCAAGTATGAACTCTCATACAAATGATCCACCACCTAATATGAATTTGAACTCCTCCAGTGCCTTAAGTGAGTGAACCTTTTTTTGGCATATGACTTCATAATTCAGGTGGCTATTAATATCTTTCTATTCACTCATCCCTGACCTTGATTTGCCCTTTCTATATCATGTGATCATGAGATTCTGTGAAGAAAATTCAAATAACGCTTTCATTAAGCATTCACAAAAACATTGTACTGATTCAACGTACTAATAAATCATACTGAACTATTTAAGAAAAGTGAATCAATTAATTGTAACAATTGTAATGATCTTGAAAGGAAACCCGACATATGTGAGTATAAAAGCTGACATTTATCAGCATGAGGCATTTAAAAAAAAAAAGTGATGTTTCCAATGATCTGTGAAAAAATGATATTAATCTAGGACAATCATTCTTTGTATTTGCTGAATTATTTATTACAATACATTACAACACTAACACATTTAACTTATTCTGTCTGAGGTCATTTAACAATTGAATGTTTGTATCCTTTTAAACAAAGGGAGAAAGTGGAAAATGTTTTTTTTATAAACAATTAACATTATAATTTAATATTTTCACATCATATGAGCAACTAGACAGGGCTATAGTACATTTTCATTGATTATGATGACCAAAACTCACCCCGTGAGCTTTTTTAACCTGTAATAAAATTTATGTTTTGTTTTTTTAATATAATTACATTTTTAAACTTGTCATATCACACTTTGTATTCTAAAATAAAAAATGCAGTCGACCCAAAAAAATATAGCTGGCTTTAAAGACATGTCTAGCTAAACATCTCAAAGATTGTACATAAAGCAGACAACACACAGGAGCGATAACAACCCTAGAGAAGCCTGGGGTATAAATATGTCCATGACATGCGTCTGCCACGGGCATATTGGCTTTAGAGTTAAATATTTCTCTCCCAATCTTCGGTACGCCTGCCAGAAACATTGATCGACAGATATGACCCCATTGGAAGATATCTTCCAATGTCTGAGGCATTAAATACAATGACATTTGTTACACTGATCATTTAGCCTTCAGAGTAACCTGAGCATTTATAACCCTCACTTAAATGTTACTTTCCTTGTAAATGTTATGTACGTAAGTATGTAAGTATTAATAATAGCATCATAACATTGAGATCATACCCAATTAGCTAGAGAAGAAGTTTGGGGCCAAGAATGAGATCCATTAAAGCTCAAACTGGCTGTGTTGTCAAAACTATGACATTACCATTTACCGTATTTTTTTCCGGATTTCTTTTACCAACAAAGCGACAAAGTGTGAGTTGAGATCATTCCCAATAAATGGAATCGGGAGTCAAATGTAACAGAATGCATGACTGCGACAGCCGTGACTAGCTGAGGGTATTCCAGTAGAAGCAAACCCCAAAATTAGTCAGACGCAGTTCTGAAACTGGCAGCAAATTGCCCACAACCATGAGACATCAAGGGGAGACGCATTACGTTCAAATCATAGCTCTCATATTTCTCGATCAAAGGATTGGAAAATCTCTTCAGTTGCAATCTGCATGACTCAGATGTTCTATAATCCACATCAAGTCATGGTGAGAAAGAAGTTCATGTAGCTCTCGTGGTCTTTAAGTTCATCAAGGTCAGACCTGAAAAAGCATCTGATTATCATAACAAGCCAGTCCCTATGTACTGTATATGACTTTATAACCTTGTAATGGATTGAGTTAATTTAGCTGGTACAATGAAAAAATGTGCTTCAACTCCGTTCTGTCTATACCGTTGTGCTTTGACATTGCCATCATATCATCGTAACCTACACTTTTTCATAAGTCTTTGCCGGTGTGTCTGATTGAGCCAAAAATAACTGCAATGTCTGCAAAAAAATCAGCCTATGCAGAACTTTTTGACATTTCCTTACACCTAGGCTGGACGGATCAAACCTCATTAATAATATCACAGAACACATATTTAGTAATTTTCAAGTGCATGTCCCCTAAAAATAGCTAAGGGCTTTTATTAAAAAAGGTGAATAGACTTAATTATATAACGCAATGCCATGAGATCGAACTGTACGTTTCATTCAGTCCTCCTTCTTTATGTCAGAGCACCTTCAAAAAATGACGATTAAAGCTGGGGTACGTGGAATCAAAGTCCAGTTGGCAATGCGGTACCAGATACTAGATATTATATGATATTCGATAAAGATAGGACTATTGACAGATGAGTCCTGATTATTTAAATTCTATAAAACATTTAATTTAGTAGAACATAGTGATAATTCTAGTTTTGCAGTCTTTGAAGAGAAATAGAAGGGAGGGAGAAGTGATTCACAAACACCAGCCCAATGGATTCAGATGGGAACCATTGTGACCAGTTTTAATTTGTCCTAGTCTAGTATAGCTTCATACAATCAAAAAATAATAATTGGCAAAAAAGAAATCTAAATCTTACATAAATCTAATCAAGTGTAAGTTTGTAAGCAAGGATAGGCAAAGTGTCCATACAAGGACACCAGAGTCTGTGGCACAGTTCTTGAAGGTCCATAGCACATCATTAATTTGTCCACCACAGACCCCAGAAAGAGTCCACCATGAGCAATGTTGGTGCTGCCCCTGTTTGCAAGCGCAGGGTCATCATGTTATGCACCAGAATGTCTTAATATGCGTTTTTTGCCAATTTGAATGTTTTTGCTCATTTTCACTCTCCCCTGTTGAACTAATGCTATGGAATCTGCTGGCACTTTATATATAATGTAATAGAATATCCAACACCAAAGTGTAATAAATATTGGTGATTTTTTTTCTAGCAAAATAATGTAATATTTAAGCGGGGCATGGGGGCAATTGAAAGAGTTCTCTGGATATTGTTCTTTGGGATTCTAGCGTACTGAGCTTGCCCCCATTTCTAAAAGCTTTCAAGCCCTACCCTGATCCACTTTCTCTGAATATCGTATATTTTCTTACATATTTCTGCAGAAAGTATTGAGTTGATAATACTGGATGCGTAATGAAAAGGAAAATAACATGTTACTGTTACTGTATTAACACTACACAGATTTAGAATTATTCTGTTTACAGAAATTTGGCACAGTCCCAGATTTATGTGTAAGCTTCAAAAAGATCCTTTTGTATGAAAAAATGCATATATTTGAAACACGTTGGGAAGAAAAGAAAAGAGTATCAAAACATTCATAAAATATTTAATCTACTCCACAACCCCAGCACCATAGTGTTAATACAGTAACGTACGATAACATTGAGCACATCACAAAGGGTACGATGGATACAATGTTAAAAATGAAGGTTAAAGGGACATCGCCTACTTTACTAGAGAAGAAGAAGTGAACCTCTCACTGTAAGACCAGTGGCTACTAAATGGTGCACTTGTGGCTGTCGGCTGGATACACGGGTGTGCATTACTTGAGATGATTCTCAAGACCTGATTTCCAGACACTTTCGGCTACAAATTTTCACTATCACTCTGTATGGGCAATGTAGCAGAGCAAAATCCAAAGGTTTTACCCGAGTACACTGGAGGTCGGTGGAAAATTAGTTCACCCCCCTCTTTCCTGTTTTGAGACATTTTTCCTCCCCTAACCAAATGCAGTCAGATTCTTCCATGCATCACAAGTGTAAATTTTCCCTCATTGGAACCAAGGTACCCCCAACAATGATGTCATATCCCACCACTTTACATAATGTGTGCCGTTGAGTGGAAGAAAACAATGGAGGACTGTGTTGACTTGGCATAGCCCTCCATAATGTTAATGGGCTGGCGGGGGAGATCTTTGCTGTTATGATGCAGAGGGGCTGCTACCCCATGAACCTGCTGCCCTTACTACAACACTTACTACCTAATTACACCTCAGTCCAAGTGACATGTTTGACAAATTTGAATATTGGACGGTATGCTACATGTTGCTTGCCCTCATAACCACACGTAGTATGTGTTATGAAGACTGATATAAAGAGACTGCAGGGTTCCTGTAGCACAGATTTGCCCCGATGGCATAAAAAAGGACCGTGCACAATCTTTTTAGCGGTATTTATATTTGCTCTGACCGTACTACCACTGACATAGTTTCATTCCCGACTGTGACATTGTAAGCACGGGTGCAAGGCTCTGAATGCAAATGAGGATCTGCTTTCATCTGTGTCTTCTATTTGATGTGTCTTTCTCCAGAGAAGTTTCTAAAAATGTTTTCTCTGCTGGACTGCAAATTATTTGTTGGGCAGCGACTGTTTTTCACTTTTGCCAAAAGAAAAAAGAAAAAAAAAGAAAAGAGAAAAGACAAGATCTTATGAAACAAATAAATCATTTAAGACTGGATATTCCATGTACAAAAATGGAAGCTGCAATCAGGGCAATTACAATTAGCTTATATAGAACCGAAGAGTGCTAACCACGCTACATTGTGAAGATGTGCTACAAAGAAGCCAGTTTCAGCCAAGTTCCCTAAGGCTGAAGGAGGTGCAGTTTTTTGTTGTTGTGTCGTGACAGGCCATAGGTGGGCTTGAATAATTATTTTTTTAATATTAAATAATGGATGAATTGTGAATCTTTTAAGATAGCCTAAAGAAATAAATGTATGATTAGTCGCATAACAAGTAGTGGAGGACCCTGTGCACAAGCATATTTATATACGGTAACTGGTATGTCTGATATTCCTCATACTGGATCTGAGCTGGGCTAAGGCTCTATGGAGCCCTAAACAGGAAATATTCCCATTCTCTTTTAATAAAATATTCTATATAATTTTTTTTTTAAGGGATACTCCTTGACATTTTCGTGTGGTCCCCCTGCGAATGCCACCGGCATACTCACCACCAGTCAGCTCCAGTACTGGCTCAGTGAGAGTTCCCCTGTCAATGCACATGGGTAGAAAGCACTCCCATTGAGTTCAGGGGAAGTACTCTCCACTGATTGGCCAATTGAAGCAGCCAATCGGTGGCTCAAGAACAGGACCACTGGAGGGAAATTGGGCTGCAGCTCTGAGCCTTATTTTAGGTTGTCTCAATAGTTATTCTGTGGGATCCATCTTTCTTTTTTCCTGTGTCCTTTTGGTCCAGCTTGAGTCTCCCTTTCTCTCTCAGACAAAAATATATTGCCCGAACGCCCATAGAGTCTTAAATTGTCCTCGTCTCTACGAAAAAACAAGACTTCCTATGAATGTATACTGTATATTATATAAGCGGAAGATTCATGATTAGTGCTTTATGCTTTATGGTGTCTAAAAATCAGGCTTAATGGATCATTATGCACAACTTAGTCCAACCAGAAAACCCCTAATATCACGTGCAGCAAAAAGGTAAAAAAAGCAGTTATGCCTACGAGTAATGTTAAAAAGTGATTATCTTTATGCCGTAAAATCAGCATTATAACCGTTTATCAGAGCCACGGACCCTTCCATTAGTAGGTTAATGATGTCATTTTCCATACGTCAAGAGCTTTCACATAATACATTCACATGATGCGAAAAAGCACTCAATCGCTTTACTGTTACAAGTGAGAAAAGTGAAGCCGGATTAAAGAGCTTATTAAAATATGTTAATATGAAAACACTTGGTGAATTATTCATGAGCGGTTTGACAATTTTTTTAAATATGCAAATAAGCTTTATTGCGCTAGTATCATTTATTTTTTTTCCCTTAAAACTTGTTTAAGGTTTTTATTTTCTGTTCCTCACAGCGTGGCTGCTGATGTTTAATTACAAACTGACTAATGCTAAATTCCGCTAATTAAATCAGCAGAAGTAAATTTAGATTGACATTGTGGTAGGTATTCAAATTAAACAACTGTCCCGTTGCATTTAATGCTGATCATTTATCTATTATAAATTAAAAGACTACTTATTTATGATAGCTAGCTAAGAACCCGAATCAGATCATTGCAGAGCAGAACAGATACACAGCTGTCTAAGAACTAATTAAGGCTTTAGTAAACTTATAAATAATCAAGCATATTTAAATACTGTTTTAACCACAAATGGTGAAATTAACTCTGACTCTTTTGTTTTGTTCACGGCTGGACAACAAAAAAGCAATTAAAAGTTTTGAATGCAAATTAGTTAAAATTGCATATAAATATAAAATATGTATTTATCACTTCCTCCTATGAGATATTGTACATGCAAATCTTAAAATATTGATTTGGCAAGGCTGATTTTTTATAGATCATAAAAAACAGGTCATCTGAATATGGAACATCTCCTAACGGTGCTTAGGCTGCTTCACCAAAGCTTTCCCAAGCACATACTTGATCCAGAGTATCTAGGTCAGGGGTGTCCAAACTGCGGCCCTCCAGCTGCTGCAGGACTACATCTCCCATACTCCTCCACAGCCCCTTAGCTGAAGGAGCATTATGGGAGATGTAGTCCTGCAGCAGCTGGAGGGCCGCAGTTTGGACACCCTTGATCTAGGTGAAGCTTGCTTTTCCGGGTAAGTTTTTTCCTTCAGGCAGAGCACTTCTCAACCACGTTCTACCTACTCCTTGCCCACTTTCACCTGTTTTTGCCCAGTTTCTTTCCAACGTAAGGCTTTTGGAAGGCTGGGTCTGCCCTACATGCAGCTAGCCAAACCACCATACAGAGCCACTCTCTCAGAAGAAAGCTTTGGTATTACAATGGTTAACTTTATTTTTTGTTTCCTTTTGCTCTATGTAACCTCTTCAGCATCCTGTCCTTAATTGTTTCCTGGGGAGTTTCTATTTGCTAATACTTAATAATCAGCAACTTTTAGACTCCCAAATGCTTGCATTCACTTTGAATCTTAACCACTTTGTCTGGAAACAAAAAAAAATACTCATTAAAAAATACTAAGTATGTCATGTTTATGCCTGTGAACCCCAACCAAAGTAACATCTTCTAATTAACTGGCAACCTCCCCAGAATATGTGTGAGACGGAAAGATGACTCTCTATAGCAGTCAAATGAATGGGGCTCTTTCTCGTTCTTGTAGATTTGTACAAACACACAAAATGCATGAGTCTAAAGTCTGTAGCTATGCATGTATGTATGAAGGTATGCAAGCATGTATTCATGTATTTAATATTTTTGATGACCAGTATTTTTGTGGACTGTGGCATATTTCCAAATTTATATTAGGTGGATTTTATATAGTCTGTTTTTACCCATTTTATTTTCCTTTTATTATTTAGATATTTATTCCATTTCTAAACTGCTTGAATTCTATTCCTCTGCCCCCTTCTCTCTGGCTTTATAATTTAATAACTAGCGCATTGTTTTTTCTTTTCGTTTTCCATGCAACTTTATTTTTCACAGAACCTGCAAGAAGAGGCTTTTTTTTCAGGTGTTTCGGTAACATAGAAATTGCTTTTCAAATAAGTCACCATAAAAAAATTATTGTTAGGTAAAATAGTAGTAATACTTCTTAAAACTATAGAAGCTTTAAAATTGAGATTCTTTCGGCGAGCAAATTGGTATTCACGGTCTGTTCTTCGGGTTCTAAGGGTGAATAACTATTGCGAGAAGTAATACAATGCTCTTCGTTTCTGAAAATAAATAAGGATTGCTGAGGTTACGCTCAAGTAATATTATTTGGAAAACCACATCTATTAAACAGCACTCATAGTCTTCAAGTGCAAATTACGAACTGCCGGGATAGTAGGATATTCTCATTCAAGATCACCAGAGCGGAAGAGATTTCAGGCCGGCTCGCAGTTGTACTTCTGCAGGTTTTAATGTTGAGTTGGAAGTAACCTTTGACCTTGTTGCGGTCTCTAGAAACTGTCTTCCTTTCTGTTCTTGACGAGAGATGACATACCTTCTATGACTTTTTTCAGTTCAAGTGAAAAGGGGATTTTGTCTGAAAGGTCAGGCTTATAACTGATGTGAACTGCAGCATGGACAAAAAAAATGCTCCAGGTTTAAAGTGGTATCTTCAAAATCTGTTGAAAAAAATTGTATACACTGAATGTGTTAAAGTGCATGCGTAAAAGTGTGTGAGTGTGTATGTGTACGTTTGTGTTAGAGTGTGTGGATTGGTGCATATGTGTAAGTGTGTTAGAGTGTGCGTGCAAATATGTGTACTAAGGTGTTGCTTAGTTACTGGGTCTGAGGCCTGGGCCTCATTTCAATGCATACGTGTGTTAGAGTGTGTGTTAATGTGTAAGTGTGTGTATATATCTGTATCTCACAATATGTGTGTAAATGTGCAGTACCTATACTAGTAGTTACTAAATTTGAAAGTATGTATTTTCTGGGATTCATTTTTACCCATATTAAGCAACATTCTGCACAATTTGTGCAATCTGTCTTCTCATGTGAAGAAGATATACATAAAAAAAAAAACAAAAAGAAAAATCTAGGAAAATCTTGCATTTATATTAGCTTCTGTTGGAGCAACCCTTGCTGAGAAACAGTTTAATTACCATTTTATCTGATTCCAGATAAACAGTTGGGCCTAAAGGGAATTAAATTTAAACACATACACACACACACATATATACCACTCAAAAGTTTGGGGTCACTTAGAAATTTAAAATTGTCTTATTGTTTTTTAAAGAAAAGCAAATTTTGTCCATTAAAATAACATCAAATGGATAAGAAATCCAGCACGTACGGTGTTAATGTTGTAAATGACTATTGTAGCTCGAAACAGCTGTTTTTTTTTAATAGAATATCTTCATAGGTGTCCCATAACGCCTGTGTTCAAATAGCACGTTGTGTCCGCCAATCGAACTTTTAGTTTAAAAAACAACTTGATTATTAGAAAACCCTTTCGCAAGGATATTACAGACGGAAATTGTCCTGTTTTCCATGCACACGGCTCAGTGAACAAAACTTTTGAACAGTAGTTATATATACAAGGAGAATCACGTTTAGCATAACCTTATTTATTAATAATAAACCTTTATCTATCAATCTATTATGCCAGGGCATATCTGCATCTTCCAAAGGGGAGCCGTAACAACGCAAAACAAGGAATAACTGAACGGGGAGCCGCAGCCAGGCAGATCCTAAAAACAGAAAGTTAAGATCTCTATGGCACCCACGATAAAATGTGTTTCTAAATACAAATATATTGCAAATTTTAAACATTGGTGCAATTATTAATATAGTCAATCAAATCATAAAATATAAGACCTGGAAAATCCTTAAATTCATTATTGATCGTCACTTCTAGGTCACTGACGATTACAAAAGTTTTCAGATTTCTTAAATATTTCGTCATAAATATATTTTTTGGATCGGTACGGTGTAAGTCATTAGAATAAAAAGTAATCAGGGTTTCCCGTGTAGGTTTATGATTTCATCTGCATACGGTAAGTAGCAAGTTCAATTTTAAAATGCATCAGCAAAAGTCTTTGTCTGTATGCAAATGAGTTAAAACTAATTTTAAATTGCACTAAAGAGCACATATTATGCATCCACTCTGTTTGCAGAGGGCTGATAATGTATTAGACTTTCCATTATTTCAGTGATCACAGCTATGAAATCTTTTTTTTTTGTCCTTTTTTATTTCTGGCGTATAGAAGCTGCAGAAAAAAATGTAACGTGGTTTACTGGTAGAAAAATTCCTTGTGGATCTATCAAAAACTCTATGCATTAAAAACTCTCCTTATGTTTATAACCTTCTCACCCCCAAACTATTTAAGGTGCTTGGGGCTAGCCATGCCTATGTATGTGGCTAACCCTGCCCATATATGGTATAATCCCCGCCCATGTGTGTTATAATCGCCATCCATGTCAGTCATTAATCCCACCCCCTGTGCAAAGCCACTCCTCCCAAAGAGGGAGGGCTAAAGGTTGCCTGAACCAATCAACAAGAATCAGCAACTTAATAGTGGAGGGATAACATAATGTTGCAGAATAATCATGTACTGAGAAAGGGAAGATTTGGCAGATTTTCAATAGGTATATATTTAATTTTTCAGAACTGTAAAAATATAGAATTTGGGAAAAATTATAGCTTCACTTTAATAATCATCTTCAAGAAAAATGAAAACAATGAAAGGTGGTACTCAATACTTCATTGGAAAACTGTAATCAACTTAGACTTAAAATGATTATATGAATTACAATTATTACTCTTTGTCGCCCTAATGTAAAGTACATAAAGCCATATTGTAAAATACATTGTTTTTCAATCAGTTGCATATGTTATTGGTTTTAGCCAAAATATGTAGTAAACAGAAAATATTCATATTCCTCTCTTTTAACCCAACCATGATAATATCTTCATAATGTCATTGGAGAGACTTCACACTGCAGCAGAAGGTCAATGAGGCATGAAACATACAAAAAAAAAAGCACAGTTCCAGTGAAGAATCGGTATGCTGTATTAACCGGAAACCTGAAAGCAACTTAAAGACACCCTTGAGTTTTAAACCAACCCAAATGTGATTTTAGCTAAGGCAGTTCATTTTAGCTTTAGCTGGTACTTTGCAATCCCACTGTGAATCCACTGGTCTAAATTACACTGGGAAACATCTCTGCGAGCGGAGAAAGCTTGAAAAACAAAGGTTTATCTTAGAGACAACTAATCATTACAAATGAATGAGTCGCGACACAGCTTAGCACAGCATGGGGGCAACCAGTTCTAAACCATGGATGAAACTAGTCCACTTAGTCTATATCTGTGCAGGATATGACGGTTTGCTACACTCTCAATAGCCCTACAGAGTTCAGAAGCACAGAGAATTGCATTCACTCTGCAACTCTGGACTTGCAGGAGTTAAAATTTCAGCGTATATCATCATACATCATAGACTTGTGGGCTTGGATCAAAAACGGTTCAGATAATCTTTTTGTTTCGTTTTTGGTCCATTAGTTTTCGGACATTGAATTATGTTTTCTGTCCTTTCAGTTTGGATGAAATTCAGAGGGATTTTCCAATTCAGCACTCTCTCATGCTCTTTGTCAATGCCTCCCTACCTTCTCTATGTCTACGCTTCTCTGTCTCCTTCTTCTTAGTTTGCTTCTTGTCCTCTTTTTCATCTTCTTTCTTCTATCTTTTCTGGTGGTCTGCTTATCACGACCTGGTGTCATAGTTCTGCAACAAGGCAAAGCTTCAGGGTGCACCCTTCGCCCCCAATTGAAGCAATTGGGGATAGGTTGCTCATTGGTGTATGCCAAGGCTCCGTCTTGTTGCAAAACTACAACACCAGGCATGGAGAATGCTGGCACACGAGGACCAAGCAGAACAAAGAGGGAAGAAACGGAGTTAAGGAGAAGAGGAGACACAGAGAAGGTAGGGAGACAGTGACAGAGCGTGTGAGAGAGCATGTGAGTGATAGACAGTGTGTAAGAGAGAGCACAAGAGAGCATGTAAGAAAAAACGCAAAGAAAAATTCAGAGCTCTCTGCTTCGTTTTGTTTCTTTGGGGTCCCTCCTCGTTTTTGGACATTTTTACAAATTGTTGAACTTGGCAAATTTTGTTAAAAATAAAATTTATACAAATCTGAATGCACAAGTCTAATACATAATAAAGGTTCATTCAGTGCTTCTTGAAGGAGAAGCTTTTAATAAAGCATATGAAGGCAGTTGGACCATTCCGTTCTCCTGCAAGTTCCTGGGACATGGGGAAAAAGGGATATTCATAAAATTTGCCTTCATTTGGGTACATAAAAAAAATGTGTACTATATTCTACTATATAAACTAGAGTAAGAAGAATACAGAGTAAAACACAGAGCATAACAAAGACACTTCATTGATATATATTCAGTCAGTTACAATAATCAACTTCGATCATCATGTATGCATTAAAATATATCCAGTTTATGGTATTCTGCCATCAAAAAGAAAAATATGTCACTATGGGCATCTCTAATCTATTTTGCTGTCAAAGTGACATTTTAGCTTCATGCTTGGGATTTTTCATAAGAGGGCTTGGTGCTACCACATAGGAAGGTTAAGCAGCTGCTTAAGGACTCCTATGGTCTAAGGTCTCTCTCTTACACGTTGATGAGGACTGATTGTAAAATACACTTCTAAAAGATTTCTAATCTCCCCTGTTTCTACCATCTCATGCTGGTGTTACAGTGACATGTTTACTGCTCTTAGGTCACAATTCTAGTTTGTATGAATTCGGTTTCTAAAAAGTCTGTTTTAGCCATAACCACAAAAAAAGTTTCATAAAATATGACTCTATTTTTGGATTTAACAAATAATTTAAAAAATGATCACTCTTGCAATATCATCGTTGCCCTGCACTCAATTAATTACGTTACCCACCAAGACCTTTGTTCCATAAAGTTGGCATAGAACGCCTTATTTTACCTGAACTATTTTCTGGTTCACTCATTTATACCTATTCATTTTTTAAAGATTTTTCAATATATTTGGATAAAGTCCAATTTTATATTTGTAGCAAAAACAAACCAAGGTAATTAATGTCTTTCGAGGAGATATGCTTTCTCCTATCTTACTGTTGCCTACACACTGCATGAACAGAGTCAACAGCGTATATATATCGCCCCCTCCCACTCCAGAGAGTGACGGCTGAGTCTTTATTGTTCTATGTGCTGTCATCTGACTATTGCTGGCAAAAAGCACAGAACCGTAAAAGCTTTTCATATTGTATAAGTGACCTGTGACCTTAAGACAAAAAGCAGGTGGAAATAGCATCCCTGCCATCATCTAAAATGGGGCAATCGTCTTTTAGGACTGGTGACATTATGACCTGTCAATAGCTATTTGTGGACACAATTTAAATTCTAAACACATTTTTTTGCGACATGGTATTGTGTCTTTTAGGGCTGTAGAATACTGTGAAACCCTCATATCCAGCCAACATTCTGAGCTCCTAAAAAAAAGAGGCACATCAGGATAGTAAAGAGGGACGCAATGATTTGGGTCCCAGAGAAGAAAAAAAAATGGATATACCCATATTTGCCCAAGAGAAACACATTTTCTCACACCTAAAGGGTGACATCATGAGCATCATTTGTCCATAACATTTGGGAATTATGATATATCAACATCTTTGTCTTCCAGAGAGATGGCTCTAAAAAAAGCCTACCAACTGTTCTAATTAATCCCATCCCCACCTCTGATTATCACTATATGTTAATCTTCTCAACCAGTGTCTATTTCTATTCATGATGTGTGTGTTTAAGAACTCCCATTGCTTAGTCTGCAATTCCAAAGAGAGACATTTAAGCTCCCAAAAAATCTTATGTAGATATGAAATAAAATAAAAATCTTTCTCGAAGAGGTTTGAAAAAGTGAAGAAATAAAGGATAATATCAATAATAACTACATACAGAAAAGTTTGAGAATAACTCAACTGAGAACAGACAGCCGCTTCACAGCGTGCCCTATGGTCTGTCCCTGCCCGGAGGCATCTCGAGTTTTAGATCTTTTTATGTCATTACAGAGGTAAAATCTCCATCAACATATCAGCCTGATTCCGCCACAAATTCTAGAACTGAAATGGGAGGCAAATTTCCTTGGGACAAGGGAACCAGCGAGTTGTTCTTTAAACCTTTTTTGTATGTTGACAATAACTAGCCAAGAAAACAAAACTGGGGATTCTTGGCTTTCAGCAAAAAAAGGAAGGTAATTTTTGTCTGCCATTTCAATATAGAATATATTACTTTCTGAATTCTCCAATAACAAAAAAAAAATATGGTTTTCTAAGTCAGCCTAATGTTTTTTGCTACTTTTGTTGTTTTGTATATGTTTGCTATATTGTTTAAATGGTAAAAAGTGTTGCTGTAATTTGTACTGCTAAGAGAATACATTATATACAGGTTTTTAAAATTAAAAACTGGGATTAATCTTTTTACCTGAAATTCAGTTTGCTAAATATATAGCCATTTATTCTTTTATACCGTTATAAGATAGGAGCTTCTCACTTTAATTAATAAAGCTCATCTGGCAGGTTATTTCACAGTCTAACAATTTGAACAATGTGTGAGTTTTACAGCATACAGTTTTTCTCACTTCTGCAGGTTTTGTCGATAAATAGTCAAAAGATCATTTCTCATCAGAAAATGGTGTATTCTTCCCTTAGCAATCAGCATGGAAACCATAAAGGATAATGGCGAAGCATTTCACAGAAGGGCAGAACAATTGAGGTCTTTTACCTAACCCTATATTCTCTGACCATTATGTTGATATCCTAATATCTATATACTAAAAGCACCTTGAGAATTGAAAATAAAATATGATTTCTTGTTCATCATGGAGTAAATATGCCGTTTGTCAATTTTATGAAAACCTCTGACTCTACATGACCAGCATTTCAAAAGAGAAAAGGGGTGGTTGTTACCTTCAAAATGCTGACCAAAAATCAGATAAATTGACCATTATAGTCTATAAAAGAGACCTATTAGGGGATAACAGAGGTGTAAAAGCGAAATAGAGCACTTACAGCTCATAATCTACAGAGCAACTGAAAGACATTTAACAAAAATAGCTAGTAATATGTAGCAATTATAGTAATGGTTTGGTAAACAAGTCTAAGAGATGAGCTAAAACTTTTGCCTAGTCACTCTTCTCATAAGTTTTTGGGTATTCCATGGTATGTTTTTATTGTCTAATTTATTATAAGGAGGGCACAGGGATAAAAAGGGGAGGAATTTTAGGAGGAAAAGGTAAAACAAGATGGCATGGTTGATTAAAATGGGTAGGACATAGGCAGAAGGGTTTGGGGCCCCCTTTAAGATCTTTTCTATGTGCTCCTAAAAGCATCTGCTTAGTAGACTTGTAATTGTAACAAAATTTGACTATTTCTGCAATTTGTACAACTCTCCATTAACGAGGAGGAACCCCCAACAAAAATAAAGCAAACAACTCACCCTCATTTACTCATCTCATTTTTCATTCTCACACACATTCTCTCACACACATTCTCTCACACTCTCATTTACTATCTCTCAAGCCCTTTCTCCATAACGTCTCCAATGACCTTTTCTGTGCAGCCTCCTTGCTGTGCAGTTTCACATATTCTCTTGTATCTTCTTGTTCTTCTGTCTTCTTTAATTTTTCGGAAGCTCTCCCTGTGGCTCTTTTGCGGAAGTCCACAGGGAGGCCAAAATAAGACTTAGCTTAGAAGGGAAAGAGAGGTGCAGATACGCTTCCCTTTCTCAACAAATTTGTCTTCCTTATTCTGGGCTGCCAGTGAACTTCGTCAAAACCCTCTCCCCCATAGAAGACAGAAGAACAAGAAGATGCAGAAGAAGGCTCTACTGTATTGAATAAACCCAATGTGTGGGGCAGTCTCAAGAAAGTTAAGGTTGTTGGCAATACATTTTTTGCAATATTTGTGTTTTATATATTGTTTATCTGCATTTACACCAAATCATACAATACAGAAAATGTTAACACTGAAATAGTGTGGCTACACTTTTAATACTTTCAGACAACGCACGCAAATTGTCTGGCATTTGATTTTTTTCAGAGATGCTTTCTCATCCGAGATGACAGACTCATAATTGCATTCAAATATCTGAAGATAAGATGATTACTCAGATCTTAGATAATAATTTCATTTCAAGAGCAGCAGTTGAGATAGATACAAAGAAAACACTGCACATTGTTTCATGTTATTAATAGACAGGTAATAATTAGTTAGAGGTGCAAAAAAGTAATTTAAAATAATGGGTTATATATTAATTGAAAACAAACACATTGATATCTACCACCCCTCATTAAAAAGGGGAACTATTACAAAATGTAAAGGGTTACATGATGTAGCTGATCAATCAAATAATTTTTAATTCATATTAATACAAATTAAATAATTTGAGGCGACAGGGCATAAAATGACATCATTTGTTTTGCGTACTAAGGCCTGCATGCCTAGGATTAGACGGCAATAGCATCATCAGGTGGCCGCTTACCAGCCCCCCCCCGTCAATGCCAGCGCAGCCCTATGTGATGGGTGAGGACGAAAATAGACTGGGTTTCTCTTGCTAGTGAATTATTCTAAATATTTCATAATAATATTGATTTGTACAACTTTGCTTTAGTTCAGAAAACTTGGAATCTTGATATACTTATTAGTTTCTGTTTAGGAGAGTCTTTGTTGCTTAACCAGATGCAACACATACATTGATTTTCTACATTACATCTATATAATAATTTTACCGTAGGCAGGTAATGAATTAAAAAAATATATATATTTTTTGTCTTTAATAAATTTGGATTTGTTGACAATGTCTGGAGAAATTATTTTGTATTTTGGATCAATTGCATTTTATTAATATGATGAAATATACTCAATAGCGAAAAGTGTATTAGTGAGCGGATTGGAATTACTAAATAAAGGATGAATGATACCGAAGATGACCCAGAGTAATCATTTGTCAGTCACACCAGCGATGTTCTTGACTGTCAGGTGTCATGTACTCTCCTCTGCTGAAGCAGTGAAGTCAACTTCATATTCTTTTACCCCTTGAGCATCTGATTTGCGTAGGCATCTGCGTATTAAAGCATTATGGATGACAATATAGTCCCTCTTGAGTTAATTTGGCCAACCTCATTCTACAGAGCCTAGATGATTTAGCATGGACATTATACTTTTGGAGGTGTAAGGTCTGGGGCATAGCGTCTTAAAAAAATGCAGACTCTGGAGGTTTTCTTTGTACCATCTTGATTGGGAGGCCATTTTCTTGTGTGAAGTCCCCCATTCATTCACCCACTCATCGTAACCCAGGGGGTTATGTGGCATCAAATGACAGAATAATTGAGCATTGGAACTCTGAGTAGGATAAAACCTGGCCTGTTGGCATCTGTAATGCTATAGAAGTTAAAAGTTATTTATGATGAATGAGCTTGTGCTGATTCTTGCTATTTTGATATGCTTTATAACTGTTGGCGAGGCATAGTATAATTCAAGCAGTGATAATTAGAAAAGTTCCCAAAGATGTTCATTTTGAAAGGAAATGAAACAATGTTCAACAATATGTGTAATGTCATGACAGCAGAAATCTATAATGGAATCTGTGGCCAAAGTAGGAGCTGTAAATAGATTTAACACATTTAAAAGTCTATAAAGTATTTTTTTTAGATTTTCTGGGATATTTTTAACTTTAAATTATGTTCTCCTATATGAATTGAGGTGACAACACCATTTATTACAAAATAGTAACGGTGAATACACTAAAATGCAGAAAGAAATGAAGACTATGACAGCATAAATGATTGCCCCATCTAGTTTTCTTGCATCTACCACCTTTACTGAAATAAAGTCCATTCATCAGTCTTATTTCCTCCACCTTCAAAGCATGTTCTTCTGTTCTACAATTGCTATTTTTATGTTTAAAAAATCTTCTCTTTTGGATACCAGATCCCAGTAAGTATGATGTGGCTGGAACATTCCTCCATGTAGAGGAGATAACTCCAATGTCTCCAGGGAAATCATCCTATTACATGATGAAACTTGTTTGCATGGAGTTCCTTGTATGAATGTGGACATTCCAAGTACCCGCATCTTTCTTTCATCATCTAAAATCTAAAATAGGTTTGATGTACATGCGGGAAAACATATTCAAACACAACATAAATTGGCAGTCAAGGAGGAATAAAAATCTCTATGCTTTCTGTATTCACTTAGAATGCAGTTTAAGAAAAATTGAATCTTAATACGATTAAATATCATTCACATTTAAAGCTTCAAATTTGCTACTATAGCCAATACAGAAGAAAAAATGAAGCCCTCTTAGGTTTTCATGGCATTATTAAATTTTGCATCATTAAGTTGACAATATTTTTTGGCATTGCACCACAAGTTCTATAATGTTCCCATTGAAAGGTCCTGTTTTATGCCTTTACACGTCGGCAAGTATAGTAGTGATGATACATTCGTCATTACGCAAGGTATTTCTTTAGTTTTTTATTTTTAGTTCAAATTTTAATATAGCTAATAGTTTTAAGTATTGCTCTTTCATGAATCCCCTAAAGTTTTGTTTTAACATAACAGATGAAGTTTACAGACACCATGTGGCGGTTTATGCTGCTTGTCAGTTTGACGCATGAGATACTTGAGGATGCTGAAACCTATGCATCTATGGTAAGTAATTCGACAACGTTCACAGTCTTGCATGTGCCGGGACGGTGTTTGTATGACATGTACTGTATAATAATCCAGGTGCTGCACTTATTTTACTTAAGATATCTTACGTTTGTTTACAGTGATGGTATTAGTAAGTGATACGATGTCATTTGTAATTACATTGCAATTTTTTTATTAGATTATGATGATTAAGCTTGTTATTTACTATAAACTGTTTGTTTTTTTCTCATGCCATCTTATTCATACGTATATATTGTGACATATGAATACGTATATGCCAATTTATCATGACAGTGACTGTTTATATTGCCATTTGGAGGATGCTCCTTGTATTCAGGTTTTTCTTTATGTTTATTGTAATAATGGAGATTATCAATGTCCCCATGATATCGGCAGGTTCTTCTGGACATTTTGTTACCATGTGAGACATCTTGATAAGGAATGTGATATTATCATCATGTGGAAATGTGACATATTGCCTTCTCCTCATCCCATGTTGGATTGGGTCACCTTCTGCTACGGATATAACTTTAGGTATTTACAGATGCATTTTGTAATGTTATGGCCCATCATTGCTATGGAGAAATTCATTTTGAATGTTGAAACTTTGTGTTGATCCCATATGCCTGTCTGCTACTTGGCTAATGTATATGTTATGTTGTCTCTATAGTATTTTGGTGGTATACTATATTCAATGGCTATTTACATATGTTTTGGTGTTTTTTTTTTATAAACACAGCTTTTTCTGCAATTTTCATTGTCTTCATTGCTTTATAGGAGTGCAGAGTACCCAGACATCATTTCGTGCTCTGAGACCGAGCTGCTAAAAATGGTTCTTAACCAGTTGAGGAATTATAAGAAAAGCTATCCTCAATAATTGAAGTGTTCTCAAAAACCTTCTAATATTATCTGAAGCATCTAGAAATCCCACATGAATAACTGTTAAGAAGCATACAGTGTTCTGATTTACTTTAATACAAAGTGAGTTTAAATTTCCCCAGAGGGCAAATAGTTTAGGAAAATTAATAACATAAAAAAATCAAAATATGTTGAATGATAGATATTTAAAGATATAACATACATTGCTAAACCCTTAACTATCTGCAGAACGTTCACAATTTGATCTGCATTACTGAAATATGTGAATTTGCCCAGGACCTGGCATAAAATGGGCTTCACGACAGACCTGATCCTATGGAGGATTGTCCAAAACCCAAATTCAGTAATGAGTATCAAGTTCTGCTAAGTCCCACTAGGATGGTTGGTGTTGAGTGCTGTCTGTTTCACTCAAACCAAGTACGCCTGTGTTGCACTCAAGTTGTCCTTCTTCTTTTTACTTTACTGTGAAGCGGTGTCAAGTCATAAAAGCTTTAAGAACTTAGAGCTGACAAAACATATGGATTTTTATGGCAAGTAAAGGAGACTATTTTGACACATTCAAGTAGCAGGATAAGAACATCTTCAAACAGAAAATTGAAGTGCGGCTGGAGACCGAAACATAGTAGTATGTGACTAAACTCCAATGTACTTAGAACTGACTGTGCAAAATCTATTTAATTCACGAGAGTAACCACTAATAAAATAGCCTATTACAGACCAATAGCAAAGGCAAAGCTCAACTGTAAAAGCATATTACAACAATATATATTTACTTTCCCGGGTGGCTGCTGGAATAATAAGTACACCAATCGTGTCCTCTCTAATTTTACACCATTGGTATATTGCTTACCAAGGAGCTGAATCAGTGGGACATTTTAAGCCACCAAGCAATTGAAAGCCTTCTGTAGACTCCATAAGTGAGGGACCTGTGTGACACAATGAGTCCTACATTCACTTATAGATACATACTGCTCCCTATTTTATTTGTAGTCTTTAAAAAGGACAGCAAAGGAACAACTTATAATAGTGTTATTAAAAACATAACATTAAGAAATTTTGTTTCTATTGTTTAAAAAAAGGGACAAATTGTGAGCTTGGAAATTATATAACGTTAAGCCTACCATCTATTGCAGGAACATTATTTCAAGAACTCCTAACTGGAAGTGATGCTGTTTAGGAAATAGTTCTATGCAACAATATCATCCGTATGAGTCAACATGGTTTCATGGGTACTAGGTCATGTCAAGCTGTAAGTAGCAGTATTGACCAAGGAGATATAGTGGATGTGATCCAAATGAGTTTTCCAATGGCTTTTGATACAGTACCATATTATACAGTATTATAGGAAGACTGGTTAGTTCAATTGCAGATGTATTTCAACATAGAAAAATGTAAAAGTGTGCATTTGACGAGGAAAAGAACACATGCTAATTATACATTGAAGAGCTGCTTTTTTTTTAGAGAATCCTCTATAAAGAAGAATCTGTGAATACAAGTTAATAATTGGCTTTAACCAGTGGGCAATGTTCAGCAGTTGCTGCAGAAGTAAGTTGTTAGCCTTTATTCAAAGGGGAATGAGTGTACAGGATGATAATGTAGTTGTACTTCTTAATATATCATTAAGACACTGGTGCGCCTTGAATATGCAGTAAAAATTTTGGGCACTGGTTCATAGAAAAATATACCATGGAACTGGAAATGGTTCATGGGAAACCAAACGAATTAAAGGAATTGAAGATTTGATGAAGAAAATTTTACCTAGGTGGGGACATAATTACCATTTTCAAGTATATTCAGCAATAATTCAAAGACCTCTTGGTGGTCCTTTTTTTATTTATAGAGTTTTGCCAATAATGAGGGTATCCATTATGATTAGAAGAAGAGAAGTTTCATGTTCAGGTTCTCTTCTTCTAATCATAATGGATACCCTCATTATTGGCAAAACTCTATAAATAAAAAAGGACCACCAAGAGGTCTTTGAATTATTGTTGAATATACTTGAAAATCCAAGTGCTTTGGCCAAATTTAATGAGCATTCAAAAAAATGAAGTTTATGATATTTTGACTTTACCATGGTAATCCAGGTCAATTTATGGTAGAATCTGCTTGATTTTGAAGTTGATAAGGACTTTTTTTTCTTTGGGACAATATTAAAAAATCTTCTTCGGGATCAACAGATATTGCTACTTGAAAAGGGTGAACTTGTTGGACTTTTTTTCCAACCATGTAATTACTTAACCAAACATAGAATAGACTATAAAGCCCACTAGAAGCGTTACTTTGTTTCCATAGTAAAAAGACAACATAGTATCAACCGTAATTTATCTTCAGCTCATATATTTCACAATGTGCCAGTTTGTGCAATTAAGTCTACTATATACCCATTTGAATAATTCTGAACCCCCGCATCTACCAGTACAACATGCATGTTCTGAAACCCTTTTTCAAATAAAATGCTCCAATTATGTAACTGCAAATTATATCCTATAGATGAGCAAGAACATTACTCCTGGGTATGAATAGAGGATGTAAAATGCTTTACATTAAAGAGAAGCCTTAACACATAAGACTTTTAGATCCATGAATACATTTGGTGTTGCATTAACATTCCTTGATTGGTTTCAATGGCTTTTATTTTTAAAAAGGTTGTTATTAACATTGCTTGTATTATGTGCATAGAGAATACTAATTTCCAGAGAACATGTAAAAACTGGTTTATTTCGTCCGCTTACAGTTGTGATACCATGAAAAAAGATTGTATAGTCCCATAAACTTAAAAACTTTACGTTCCTCCCAATTATTGAAGAGCAAATGCCGGTTAAACGCTCTGTGGTCTTTTTAAGCAATTCTGCTTCAATCACAAGAATGGAAAAAGTACCGGTCAGTGTCATGTGATCGAACTTTTAGAATGGCTGCGATTTGTGGCATCTGAAGTGCCGTCGGATTCTGCTTTAAACAGAAATAATGCAAGATGCATATAACCACCTGGTACATTGGCTGAATTTATTACTTTCATTTTAAGTAAGATTAATGTGGGCATGAGAAATGGTGGAAAACATGGTAGACAGGCAGCTGGTGATATGTGACATCATACATACTCTTTTTCTGAAAAATAATCCCATAAAAGGCAAAAAAAATTAAAAAATAAAATAAATATTCTAAAAAATGCCCCAACTCCTATGGGACAAACATTGATCCCAGATTTAGGCTTCCACCAATATTTATGTTACATCACAGCTCATGACATCATGCAACGGATGCAAGGTTTCAGGACACGTTGGGGGTTCTTTTAAAGTTTTTTTTTATGGTCTTATTTTCTTAGCAACCAATGGCATGGTAAATATGAACAGAGTGGGACCTTCCATTGAGTTATGAAAATACCTATAAAAAATTTCATTAGCGCTGCTTTATAATTAGTCCTCATTATTTAAACTCTGTTGATCTAACCACAAGTCTAATTGTTATTACCAACAATTTTGATTATGTTGGATAAACATAAGGTCACCAAAATAACCTTAAGGGATCAGAATAAAGAACCTTTTATTAAAAAGAGGACTTCTAGTAATAGTGAGCATAAAACCACTATTAGTAAATAATTGTATTTATCAGACATGTTTCAGATCCTATGGAGCAATTTTTTTCTGCCCACTTTCTCACCATTACCTTAAATGGCTAATTATGATAACCAAACTAATATTTACATTTCTTTGGAAGGCCACGAACATTTGTATGGATTATGGTTTTAAAATACACTTTATCTTAAAATATTATTACTAGACTTCATGTTTGTACATTCCTATTAAATGTAATGGACCTATTGTACGGCACGCATTGGTAGAAAGCCAACTAAATAACCTCCATGCTGGGATATCTACGGGCAAAAAATTACTTAGAAAACAGAGATTAACACATACTTATTCAATTGATTTTAAAAGCACATTATGATGGCATTCTCCCATTACTACTGTGTTCCTTTGGGAAGATAATCGTTATATAAATGTGTTATGTTTATGTTCATTACTGTAGTTACCTTTAAGCACAGCTTTACATTTCAGATCAATATAACTCAGTTTACAGTCATCTGTAAACCCTTGGCTCTTTTGTTTTCAAAACACATGAGATTCTCTATCTTTAACTTATAAGTGCTAGGTCTATATTTATGCGTGCCTGCAGGGAGTTCTTGTCACCATAGCAACCAATGGAATGGTCCAATCAGCAGTGTGTTCCCATGCGGTTGCTATAGAGATATGACTACTTTTTGTGCATAACTCCCACTGGTCCCTAATGAACTATTGGCCTCTTCAGGGAAGTTCCTGCTGGATATTTACACGACTTATTATTTATAATTTTTATATGCACAAATAATGTTATATTGTGTGATATAGAAAGCTAAAATCTGCAAGAATTCCTCCAATCCCCAAAAATAAATGTGTAATGAAACAGCGAAAGCGATCTTCTGCTCCTAGAACCAAAATGAGTTAATATTAATGAAGAAAGAAACAATAGTATAAAAATATAAGTAGATAACGTATTACATATGCACTCACAAGTTAAATTGCACTGAGATCCAGCTCAAGTACAAAAAAAGCAGGAAACTGAAGCAGGAGCCTTACATACATCCACCACACTGATACAAAGTACATTCACAGGATATTTTAACACACTGGTTCAGTGCCCAAATCATAAGATCAGTGCCCTACGTGTTCCATCTGTAACTACCGACTTCCTCAGGGGCTCAAAGTAACACAAACACAGGCTGCGCTACAATACCTTAAAAGCCTTTCTCCGTTGGACAATGGGTGGAAGGGAGGTTTATAAGGTATTGTAGCGCAGCTTGTGTTTCTTTCAGGCTGCATGTTCACGCCGCCCCTTGTCCCCATAAGTAACGTATGCACTGGCACACATGACCCCTAGGATGCTAGAGAAAAAGTAGAGCTGCAAGACGAGGAAATGGCCAGCGGAGAAGGTAGGGAGATATTTAGAGAGTGAGAGAGAGAGTGAGTGAATGAGAGTGTGAGTTAAAGTAAACGTGGGTTTCAGATAACGTATTTAACCCCCCCTCCATTTATGTCTGAAACAAATGAGCAGAAACGCAATACGCTGCCCCAAAAAGAATGGGTGGGTAATTGGCCGCTCAATATCCCTACCTCTATGGGTGGACCGTCTTTTGTGATGTAAAGCATGACTAGATCTCTTGATCTATGTACTTGTATTCCCATTGTGTCTAAATTCAAAGACTACTGGTGTCCTCCAAGATACGCCCAAACATTTTTCAAAAATGCTAATTCCCGAGGACATATTTAATAGCATTCCCCCAAAAGTGAAGCACCTGGTGGATTGGCTAATATCACCTGGGTGTATTATACTGTTAAGGTGCGATATGTCCACTTTAAAAGTATCTACAAAGCTTTTTATTATATTACATTCACATCACATCTCACAAGATTCTGCATCTTCTCTCCCAAGGCATCGTGCTGATAACTTACCATACATCATTTTGGATTTTTTTTTCCAGATAAAGTTTGCACAACTAAACACAAGAATGGAGCCATCTGTTATGAAATGTAAAACAGCTGTTATCTGATTATGGTTTGCATCACTGAAGCCAAATTATTAAACTTTCAATCCGTAAATACTTCTTTCTAATTAAAATAATGCTTGGTTACTTAGTTTTACATGGCAATTGTGAACGTTTTGTGGCCAACATACAATTAGAAGGTACTTCGTTTTCAAAATGATACAAATGTAATTGAAATGCACTGTCAATTTACGTGACACATTGCAGTTTTAAGAAGCAATTCCACTGAGTGCTGGCAGATATATCCTTCATTTGCCATAGGTTTTACTTTGTGATGGAGAAGGCTGGATCCTGGGTGCGAACCAGTAAACACAGTGGTCTAAACGTATTTACTGGCGTTTAATGGCAATTATATCCCATTATAGCTACCGCAGGTGTATTCTACACATCTGGTTTCCCACTGGTTTGTGCATTTACTCTAATACATTTTATCTGGGAATATCAAGTTCAGTCCCCAGCTACCGTCATGCTGCCAAAGATTTTAGATTCATTTAATTAGGATTTCTCGAAGCAACTATGAGCTGTGTGTCATATTAGAACCGTGTTTCTAAGAGAATATTAACTTCCCCCACAAAGGCTACCTTCTTTTTTCCATAGAAAGAATATGACACCAGATCAGACCCAATTAGTCCCATCTAGTCTGTCCATTTTTCCTGATGTAAAGAATCAGCCCGCAATCAGTCTTCGGTCTCGTCTTAAATGGAAGAGCTCATTCAAGGCTGCTAGTTATAAACCACCTTCCAGTTGAAGGGATGATATCACATATCTATGTACAGAGCTGTGACAATTGCAGAACTCCATCACTACAAACTAGTGAGATAGAATCTGGCAATTAGTTCTGCTTTTAGAGCATACTGGACGCAGGGTAGACATACTGCATATGCTACTCGTCTTTACGGTTCATAATCTAACAGTCAGTGGCTGGCAAGGTCACGAAACTCAACTGCAGCCCCGACAAAGCTGTTTTCTCAGCCATGAAATAAAAAGTTTATTTTGGATGAATGACTAAATGAGCCTTTGGTTAAAATCTCGGCTGTCATTTCACATTGACTCAAACCTTCCCCTTTAAGTCTTCTTTAAAAACATAAAAAGGAAAACTGGAAACACACAGACGCTGGTGGAGAAAGCAATGGAAGGTAAGGAAGCGTCTTAGCTCTATTTTGTTGTTTCTTGTCGTTCTTTACTTGGAATTCTTCAGTTTCATCTAGGAGCTGCCAATCAGTGGAAGTTGCAGCTGCCACGTTAGGACGTGACAAGGACTGCCTGCTACCGTCAGTGGGCGTTCCATCAAAGTCAGTGGGCGTTCCCACTGACGTGCGAAACACCCCCCAAATGGGCGAGGAGTGGGGCGTGTCAGGACCATGTGACCCGAAGGATTTGGGTGTTGACCTGGGGAGACGGAGAAGCGGTGCTTCCCACGGAGTTCTCCAGGCCAAACCTGAATAGTTCCCAGGTATGTATATACACCACCATTCAAATGTTTGGGGTCACTTAGCTGTTTACTTGGAAAAAATATTCAAGCTGTGCTAACATAATTGCAATCAATTGCTAACAATCAATTAGCCTTTTTAAACTTGGATCAGGGAACACAATGTGCCTTTGGAACACAAAAGTGATGGGAGTGATAAAGCGTCTCTGTACGCCTATGAAGATAAAACGTAAAAACGTAAAACGTACACAAAGACGAAGACACACAACATGAAGAATCTTCGTGTTCATCTACTAATCTCCCTGGTCCCTTCCCCATCTAGCCTACCTTATCTAGGCTGCATCACGGGGTTTGACGGAAGGGGAAATCCGTAGGTTCGCTTTTAGGGGTTAAGGGGCCGTGCAAAGGACACTATTGGTCGCCTGCAGGGTCCTCCTCTGGCATCAACCAAGTGGTCTCAGCCGGCCAAGTTTCTGGACCAGGATTTTAAAAGTCTGTACGAGCGACTCTATTGGTAGCCAGCAGGGGGCTCGTCTGACATCAACCAATGAAGTACAGTTGTACTTCATTGGTTGATGGCAGAGGAGGCCCCTGCAGGTGACCAATAGTGTTGCTCGTATGGACATTTAAACTCCTGGCGCCAAAGCTGCTGCGTAGCCCGAACCAAACACAGGAACAGGCAAATATTCGCAGAATATGAAGACGAACACGAAGACGAACACGAATGGTTGGCTGTCGCCAAAGTCTAATAAGCAGAATTCCAAAGTAATTATTTCATGCTCACATCTGTAGATATGTAGTAGATAGGCTGAATCTTACAGAATTCAAATACATTTACTCTCGAGAAGCAGCCTTATTTGTTGTGCTCTGTAACGGCTAAGTAAAATGCCACATCTTTTAGACATGGCATTTCAATTCTGACTGAATGAGCAACGTTCTTTTCGACAAAATACTCCAAGCGTCATTCCGGTTCACGGGCGGAATATCAGAAGACGAAGACACTTCTAGACGATTTATATGTAACCTTTAAGAATCTAAATGTAAACGGAATCATGTATATTATTATCGCACAATGTGTATGTTGCCTTGGAAATGAAATAGTTCAGGAATATAGCCCCTGACATTGTCAGACAAACATCAAGAAGGATTTTCTACCTTAGGGTGTTAACCCCCAACTCAGACATTGCAGAGACTTCCCCTTGTGGCTTTCTCTTTTCTCTGTCAAGGGAGATAGTAAAATTGGTTCATATCAACCAGATGACGGAGATATTTCTCAGTCAACAGACTTCCCTCTCCCTAACTCTTTGTTGTATCCTTATTCATCGTCTATTTGCCCCTGGAGCATTGGTGAGTTTTATGGAAAAGCGTTTGCAGACTAGACCAAAAAAGATCGTGAAAGGAAGTGAATGAGAGTGTATGGAGGTATAATATTTACATATTACACTTATCCATTCAACCTCAGCAAATGAAGGTAACCGTCAAACATTCTGAAATCCTACTAAAGAGGGACATCAACGGTGGTAAGAGGGACTAAAGGACTTGGTTCCCATGGAGTGTCTGGATGACTTGGTCCCCAAGTGGGGGTCTGTCTCCCCAAACAATTAACAAATTCTAAAAATACAATTAAATTGTATAATTTACCAGAATTTTACAGCGCATGAAGACTTTTACAACCTCAATAACTCAAGAACCGTAAGATTAAATGATCATAAATGATCTTTGCAGGTGCACAATTTAATGTTTCATAAGCGAACACTACTGGTAAAACTAAACATCTCAATTAGATCTACACCCCCCCTGTTGTTGCACATCATTCCTATATCTTTTTACCAGAGGACAGTTTAACAAGATACATGATTTTCTGTAGGTATCTTATTTTCACATCCATTTCCTTTGTTTGGGCTATTAAGCAAGATGTAGTCTAGTTCACATGAATCCAATTGTCAGTTGTTTTTATTAAGGATTATTGCTTAGCTCCAGCTTACTGTTTTGTTCGATAGCCAAGCTTTTATTAGTATATATTATGGCAGTCAATGGAAGCTCTATTAACAGATTGGCTTCATCTCTTTTTTCTTTTTAAAAAAAACTGTTTGTTAGCTCGCTAATGGCCAAAACAAACGCCTGCTCCAATAACGCCAAGAGTGTCTCGGCACAATTATCCTACGAGGCTAAAATACCTTTTATAACTATGGCCTCCATTTTTGTAGCGCTGTAACAATACAAACAAATTCTAAGAAATATTACACCTCTTCATCACAAATTTCCGGATTTCGTATATTTATGATGACATCCTGTATGTGCCCTCTCCCTTTGAGTGGGTTAGAGTTACCACTCAATCTACTGAGCATTAATGTGCAAAAGATACCTCTGAAACCTGAAATGGGCACATTCTCACAATCCAATTGGGCAGGTTTTTTTATTTCGTAGTTAAATATTATGAAGAATCATGGGACTTGTTAAATTTAATCACAGAATGTTTTGGCAAGTACATGATCGTATCGCTTGCTTGCTGAAATATTGGATAATCAATATTTTTCCTTTCTGGCACTCATGAATCGTTCAGTGAAAGATAACATTTTTGGCTGTCCCAATGAAAGGATTTTTGAATCAAATTGTGAACTACAGCGGGAAAAAGTTCTTCAGATACAGTTCATTCCAACTAACCTGCTATGTTTATTTGCCTGAAGGTTTTTGAGAAATAGTGTTTTAGAACTGGTGATATTTTTTTGGAACTAAAACATTCCAAAATGTTTTACTTAGTATTAGTAACTGAAAAATATACATTGACTGTTATATTAGACACATTTTATTAACTAGAAACAGAGATACAGTTTTAATTAGACTGTGTCTGTCTCTATTTCCACACCTCTGCTTCTTCTCTTGCCTCTTCTTGTTCTCTTCTTCTTGCCTTTTTACAGGAGTGCCTGGATAACGAAGCAGATAAAGAACGAGGACAGAATGAAGAACATAGAAGAACAAAAAGAGTCAAGAGAAGGGGAATTGAGGAAAAGCAGAGAGGGGCACAGAAGCGGTGGGAGAAGGTAGGGTTACATTGAGATAGAGCTTGAGAGAAAATGTGAGAGAGCATAAGAGAGTGTGAGAGAGTGTGAGAGAGCGTGAGGGTAAGTGACTACTTTTTTCCAGAATGGAAAATGCCCTCTAAGTTTTGTCTGAACAGAAAGGGAAGGAAATATAATTTCTAGTTTCAACTGGACTTGGGCACCAGGGAGGTCTTCATGTTCGTCTTCGGCAAAAAAAAAATCTTCGGATTCTGCGAATATTCGCCCGTTCCTGTCTTCTCTTATTCGTAGACATTCTTCGTATTAGTTTTTTCTTCGTTTTTTCCGGTTTTGTATAAGGGGTTAATACAGGGTTAACGCGTACCGCAGCAGCTCTGGCGCCAGGAGTTTAAATGTCCGTATGAGCAACTCTATTGGTCGCCAGCAGGAGGCGTCTGCCATCAAAAATGGTTGATGGCAGCGACCCCCCTGCTGGCGACCAATAGAGTCGCTCGTACAGACTTTCAAAATCCTAATGCAGCAAGTTGTCCGGCAGAGACCAGTGGTGTTCCTGCTCTATCAGTTAAATGTCAGAACCAGCGACTTTGTTGGTCGCTGGCACAGACTTTTAACTGTTGCAGCAGGGTCCAAGGTTGTTTTATTTATTTTTTTGTGAATAGCAATCAGTGGTCAGGTTGCACCTTAAGGAGTTAAGGGGCCGTGCAAGTGAGCCTATTGGTCGCAGCATCGCAGGGGTTAATGGGAGCGGAAATCCGTAGGTTCGCTGTGAGAAGTTAAAGAGGCCATGCGAGTGAGCATATTGGTCACCTGCAGGGTCTTGCTCTGGTATCATCCAATTGGTTGATGCCAGAGGAGGTCCCTGCAGGCGACCAATAGGCTCACTCGCACTGCCCTGTAACCCCTGACGGCGAAACCTACAGATTCCCGCTTCCGTCAACTCCTGCGATGCCGCGAAGATAAGGTAGGCTAGATGGGGAAGGGACCGGGGACACCGTGTTGTGTGTCTTTGTCTACGTTTTACCGCCGCTATCTTCTCTTCTTCATGTCTTCGGAACGAACACGAAAACACACTCTTCGTGTTAGTTTTCATGTTCGCCCAAAGACGAATGCACAAGTCTAGTTTCAACTCCCTTACTTACATTGCCAACACTGCCAGCAAGAAGGGCTGAGTGGGCCCTGTAAAATGTATCATTCAATGGGTCAAAATACTTTGATTGAAGTCTCAGTGACTTAACTATACTTTACATAGGACCAGCACACCTTCATAGCGTATAATGGTGTCAAGGAGCTGAAAATCAACTCTAACGCAAACTCTCCTTACAAATATCCCTTTAGTGAGACAGAGAGTGCTCCTTTTTCCTCCACGTGAAGAGTGGGAAGGGAGCAGAGCAACGCTGGAGCGTGGATGTGAATTACATGGATACGTCTAGTAATTGGAGTAATTGGAGTAATTGGAGTAATGGATGGACTGTGACTTCAAGGCTAAGAATTCTTCAGTGTGAACCGGATTAATCACAATCTTGCAACACTATTTTTTTCATGCAGATATATAATTAAATTGTTTGCTTGTGTTTTATGTATTAAACCCAAACATTTTCATTTAGTTCCTGTAAATCAGATCTTAACAAGTGTTAGCTTTTCCTATAGCGTCTGTAGGCTGTACTGATAACGTATTCACAGGTCATGCCGAACCACCACAAATGTGAGCACTTTAACCTGAATTGTGTGTCTGCTTTCATATAATTGTTATTTTAATAGAAAATAAACCACAGGAGAGAAACCAAGAGAGAGAGAGCGAGAGCAATAAGGCAATAGAAATATGGTATTCTAGGCACAAAACCGGTGCTCTATAACACACAGACATCAGCACTCGGAGATATATTTCAAACACTAATGAATACACTGGATTTTAAGCAAAATATATACATGTCCCGTACGTTAAGCTGTGAACAGTCGTGTATACTATTCTGTCTCAATTTGCTGGGATCTAATGTGTGCATCGGGGCTTTTTTATCAGTAGAAATATATGCCATGGAGACAAGGCTGTCCTCTGAGAGACCGCTCTTCCTTCTGCCACCTGGGAATAGATCAGCATGCTTCCTAGCTATCGGTTGAAGATACGCAGCACTCAACAAAAGCACTGCGTGCATCAATAAAACCCTGACTTCAGGGTTCGGGTGACTCCATAGTGAGAGAGACTAAGCGGGTGTTTGAAAACTCAGATCGGATTAGCCAGTCTGTGTCCACTTTCTTGTTAAGTTTCATGAAAAAAAATCACCATGTGCTGGAAACACCAGTTATGGGACAAACGTAATCTTTAAGTGATAGCAAAAGACACAGAATGAAAAACATCTACGATAAGGTTGGGTGACAGCAGCTGGAAAGCATTGCATGGCTTGACAATTAGGCAATGTCCTATATGCCACTTCTCCGACTTCTACAGCCATAAATGTTAGCAAATCCCCCCCTCCCCATATAATATTATTTAGAATGATTAGAAGCCGCATTGGTACATTCGAGCCTTACAATCTATTGAAATCTGTACATAAACATAGCAGTATGTTAGCATCAGTATGTTGCTGAGCATTCGGCCTTAGATTGCAATGGATTAAATCCCCATGATTCTGTTATAACGATGCCTGCACTAGATGTTTTTAAAATAAGTGGTCCTCCTTGTATTTATTGGATGGAGGTAAAAGAGCCTCCTATGGTAATCGGCCATTGCAGTGTTGTTTTGAGGAGGTCTAGGGACCTGCTGGCCTTTGGCTGTCTCAGTCACCATAGAAACCAACGAATGGTTCAATTAGCGGAACGATTCCATAAATACTTAGCACCACACAAACACGCTCACTTTAACATATATACACAATCACTCTAACACACTTTCTCTAACACACACACTCACTCTAACACACACTTACTCACATCAACAGGCACATTATACACACCTCACTCTATACCACACCTCACCTGCAGCCTTTCTTTATAGGTGCGCTCACCTGTATCGAGTAGCCGTGCAATTGCCCCAGGGTCACGTAAAATCAGGTTACTTGACCCCACTGCGCATGACATGAAATTACCCAAGAAGGGGGTATGCCTTTCCTTAATAAACTTTTTAAGATGAATTTAATTCTGAGTGATCATATAATCATCTGCCTTCCAGTCAGGATGGCTTAAGCATCAGGCTTATACCTAGCTGTATTGATTCCATTAATCTGTGAAGCGCTCTTTTGATCCAGAGTGTAATGTATTTCAAGAACAATATTTCTTTCACAAAGTGTTACGTTTCTTGCTGAATCAGCTATATGAAGCCAGCAAGGTTATGCTATTTACCTTATAATACCTTGTCTTCAAATGCCACGGCATTCTGCATTTTAGTAGCCAAGGCATAAGTAATATTATATGCCGTTTCTGCCTCATCCACATGTTTATAAATTTGAAATAATAGCTTTTCATATTCGGCAGTTCTGACCACATTTATATGGTTATTACAACACATTTTTCCACCGATACTGGCTTTACTACTTAAAATAATAATTGATTTCTAGTTATTTTCACTTATATTTTTTAAATGTGTCATATTGAATAAATGTATTCAACAAAAGATGTGTAGAACAACAGATCAGACCCATCTAGTCTGCCATGTTTGTCCTGCTCTAAAGACCCAAACCATAATCAGGCTTTGGTTTTGTATTAGATTCAGGACAGACATTACCCCATGCATGTGTAAATTTCCATGGTGTATTATCTTCTACCACTTCTGCTGGGAGGCTGTTCCATTTATCTACTGTCCTCCCAGTAAGGTAAACCTTCCTTACATATGAGAAATACTATGGTTTGGAGTTAAGTCTGTATAGAAAGTGTTCATGTCATTCACACACGTGTACTGGGGTTCTGTCAAACTCCAACTTGATATGTACATATGAAATAAATCATCAAAACACGCACACCTTTTCTGTATTTTGTCAAATGATTTAAAGTGTTTGTTCAACAAAAAAATGTACTTTTAGTTATTTTACATCATATAACTAAACAAAAGTACGAACTGGATTATTTTATAGAGTACCAAGTGCATTTACAAATGTAACGTCCCTGATAGATGTCTGTTGATTCCAGTCGGACCTTTGCCAATTGATTTTGACACCCTTGGTGTAGATAATACTATAAAAAGCATCTTTACTTAAAAACAATGGAGAGCGATCCAAAAGTTCCCACATTAGTCCATCGCATGGGGTAAGATCGCCCGATTTTTAAAGCCACGCCATCTGTGGTGCCAAACTGTCTAAGCTCCTCCAATTGATACCACCTAGTATTGCCTTGAACTACTGCTGGGCTGGAGACAGTCAAGTGTAGAATTGTCATAATGTTAATCCAAGATATGAAACCTGAAGACGTCTGCCGAAATAGAACGGCATTCTCCACAATACGAACTTTATAGCTCTTCAATACACCACTAATGGAACTCCATGCCAAGTGATAGGGCTGCTTTTAAGAATAAACTGATATTGATTTTTGGTAACAAATGGTTTTCAGGGGTCCACCTTATTCAACAGTTGATTTTTTTTCTCTCTACTGAGCAAAGTTGACGTGAATTTTGTGGATCAATGCAATTAAGGGCCTTGAGAAGTTTGAACTTGATTGATTTCTGTTTGTTTGTTTTGTATTGTGTGTATTGTGTTTGGAATGAGTTCTGAATTAGTCATTAAAATTCCATTAAAGTAATCTTTATGTAATTCTGGGTTTTTTTTGCACAACTTTAAACATAATCTACCAATTATTTTGTTTTATCTTTCATTGTCTGACACTAGATGGTGAACTCCCAGTTGGATTGTGAATATGCTCTGTCCTGAAAGGCTGGAATAGATAGTAATTATATCCAATGTATGATAAGTAACAATGAACTATTGAAACCCTTAAGTATATTTCTGCGAAGGACTGGAGGGTCTGATAAACGTTCATGCAGTGCATGGCACTGATAATTGAAGAAACACAGAGAACATCACATAAACGTTATCACAGCGCGTACCATGATAAATGATTCATTGCCTAGCAATCAAAGCAGCATTATAACTCTTACATAGATTTGGTCAGATTTGGCCAGGATGGTCGGTAAGGGAGACCACAAATTCCTATAATTTCAGTCTTATTATTTCCAGGAAATTGTCTATTGTCCTAGCAAACTTTTTGATCTCCCCAGACTACAATAATTGTGTTCCCCCGAATTATTGCTACAGCAGAAGCTCATTACAACCAATGTGGTAATGCCAGTAGTGTGAGTACTTTGTTTAGTTGTCTGTTGATGTGTGAGATGTACCTATATTTCTTTTGCTTTTGCATGTTCTAATTAATAATTATGTTCCTACCTAAAAACATTAGCGTCAAATATTGGGACGAAGGCCAAATATCTGATAGGAAGCCGTCCTTATGAAACTGAGCATGAATGTGGATCCATGTAACTACTTACTGAGTGACACCTACATTATCACCAGTTATCTCCAATTAATAGTTAACCAGTCACCAAATTGAGAAAAAATTTATTTTTTTAACTTATTTATTTTTTTCCTTCAAATCAATTTCCTATAATTTTGCTGGTCCTAGTAGTCAGAGCTTATGTCCAAAAGAAAGATTTTATCATAGAGGTTCGCTCTTTGTGAAGCCAAAAGTGGTGGTTTTCTCACCAGAAAGTCCATCATGCCAGTCTTTATGATATAGAAAATACAGTTGCAATAACTAAAGTATCAGGAAAAGCAGACACGTGTGAAATAACGCCGTCTTTCATTTTACAAGGTAAAATATGCATATTAGTCCCTCTTTAATACAATTACACAACTCTATTAGCATAAGTATTCTTTGCTGCTGGTGCAAGATAATTATGTGAGAAACAATGCATACAGCATTATAATTATCCTTCTGCATAAATTATCCCCATCGTAGGGACAAGGCAAAGTTAGTCTTTCACCACGCCACATGTAGTTAACAGAATGAGAATAAGATAATAATGCCCCTTTAGGTAAATTAGAGCACCTTTATTATTCACATATGCTGGTTGTATAAGTGGATATATTCGGGTCTAAAATACAATACGTCGAGTCTTTCTAAAAAATGTGGTATTTTGTCTTGAAAAGAAACATTCTCGTTCGTTAATTATCCGTTTTTTAAGCATTTTAAACTTCCCAGGGGGTGCATCAGAATCAAAAGAATTTAAGCGCTCGCATTGTGTTAATAAGTCATTTCTCATTCGCTAAAACGAGTTTCCCAAATTAGGTGGAACGGATAGCATTTTGAGACCTAAATAATGAGATGATCTCAGAATTACAATGGATTAATGATACCGTGAACACACAAATCATTTAAATGGATATTTCAATAAGTAATTACAGAAAATAACCAACTGCCAATTCAGTTTCAAGGATTATTCTTGATGACAGCAGGTGACGTACTTTACCATAATATGGTATATAATATATCCATACGACAGCAAATATTAAAAGGAAAAGTCAATATACTGTTTTTAATGGAAAGAGTGAACCTGAACTCACCAGACACTGGTCTATTTTATTTATCTCATTATTTATATAGCATCAACAATTTCTGCGGAGCTTCTTACAATCCATACATTCAAAGGGTCCGACCAAACTAGAACCGACAGACTAAGACGAGCCGATACGTTCGGTAAAAAATGCTCGGCTCACAAAGCTTCCAAACTTCGGATACACGTGATCGGGAGAATCCTTGGTCATGACGGAGAAGTTCTAGCCAGCTTTCATGCGATCATTTTGATCTAGACTCAACAAAGAAAATTGAACCTTACATTGCATGCAGATTTAAGTAAATCTTCGTATATATCGCCAAAAAAAAGTTTTCTTTGTCAGTAAAAAAAATAATAAAAACAATTGCATTTAAACACTGCTTAGTGAATGTCACCCCATCAAATGTATAATTACTATACATCTAATAAAATATCTGCATCGTTCAGAAGACGTCTTATGAAATTACAAAGGGTATAGGAGGCACATCACATGCATCACTGTTTTGGTACATCCGGGACACCAGATGACCGGGTGCAATTAAATTTCAGAAAATAAATCAATACTCATTTTCCGTATTACACGTTAATTCACTCAGTCATTAATAAGTGAACTAACCACTTATTTTAAAATAATCAAAAGGGTACCGCAATGAGCTGATCATAGCAATTCAGAAAATGTAACAACGTTGACCATTTCTTTTGAAGCACAGATATCAAAAGCCTAAAGAATATGTCCTGTACGATTATACCTCTGAGTATAAATACTGATGTCATCAGAAAAAACAACACACTATTTCTATGGAAAAAAACTAAATCTAGGTTTGGAGACCTGATAAACATCTCATGAGCGTCCATAGTGTCCATTAGACGCGACATGTTTTGAGTTCCTATAAGAGGTAAAAGGGAAGAGGCTCCACCGCTGTTCCATACTTTCTTCTTCATATCCCCCACACCTTTTGTGCCTAGGGTGGCCCTAGGTCGAAAGAAACGGCTGATGAACATACTAAGAAGCTTTTGTCTACAATCTACTTAGATACTTAAGAAAATGTTAACTGGTCTGGAAACAAACAAAAAAAAAAACAAGCCATATATTAACCCCTTAATGACAAAGCCCGTATATGTACGGGCTCAAAAATGCATTGTTTTCAATGGGTTTAGGGACCGCCCATTGTCCTTAAGGGGTTAAATGCATACATGAGGCTAGATTGCCTATAACATCTATAATATACATCTAAAGTATCTACCAAGCAGAGTAATGTATAGGGGGGCTCTAGAAAGAATAGCTGGCAGGGCAGATCTGTCCACTCATATCAATAGTCCCCGACTGGGTTCCTGGGTTCCACACCTTTTTCCTTGCATTCTATCTTGATCCCACCTATGCTTCACATAATAAGCTTTTTTTTTTCCAATTATTTTTTTATAGGCTAGGACTTGGCCAATATCTTGGCAAATAGAAGAATAATTAAGGCCCTGTGTCTTAAAAAATAATCGATTGGTCGTACATTTATAAATCTCCACGGTCTATTTAATAAGCAGAAATATAAGTTAATGACTCAAATGCTGAGCCATGTAATTTTTTTACCCATTATGTTGTAAAATTATATATATATATATATATATACACATATAAATATATATATATATTTATACACATATAAATATATATATATATATATATATATAATATATATATATTTAATATATATATATTATATATATTAAATATTAGATCATGAAAATTACATCATAAAACAGGTAAAGCTGAAGGTTTCCCATTTTTGAACATTGATGTCTACATTGATCTCGGCAATAATCTTCAATAGTGTTGCTATGGCTCCAGCTTCTATGTGTACATTTAGCTCTAAGGGCACTTCTTTATAAATCTTGAGACTCCTGAAACCTTTCACTTTCTAGCAGTTGTCTGCACACCGTGAACTCTTAATACACCAGACATAATACCCCGTTGCAAAACAGATTAAACTTTAATCCCTTATCTCTACATGTCGTGCTGCGTTTGCAGATATATATATTTTTTTTAATCTGCTGCTGAATGCCGCCCTTCCTCCTTTAAAATAAATTTAAAGTTCATTCTCCTGGATTGCACCTCTATGGTTTTGACTTTATTGGTACATTTGGAACAAATATCCAGCTCCTACACACCGTCCACGCCACCGCTCCATGCTGTTGATCTTATTATCTATATTTTCTATAGTAATAAAAAAAAAAAAAGTGACATTAAAGCAGATATTTCACTTTTCTAAGCCGTATGGTTTATAGTGCAGCGTACTAAATAAACTGATGATGGCGGATATATAGGTAGATTAGATGAGTTCTTAACTGCGGTCAAATTCTCTTATTATATAGAACAAAATTATATATTTTTATAATCTCAAAGCCATTTAAAATTCCTATTATCGAGATTCTTAGGACTTCTTGGTTCTTTTGTTTTGTACGGATGGAACTACTAGTATAGAAACGACTTCAGGGCACAAAATGAATTCATCTTATCATCTTGGGTTGTTTATCACCATGGCCAGAAAGTCTTCTCCCATGAAACAATTAGCTTTAGGTATGGTTTATAAGCAATTCACGGAAGGGAAAGGGTAAGGGCAGTTTCCCAAATGCTTTTAACAAGTCAACATTACAAGGTAATCCCTGTTTGAGCACAAGTAATTAAATCAGGAGATCTGTTGATTCGATTGGTATATCTGTGGTCGAGTAGGACTCTCGATAAACCCTAGTGCCTTAGACGTCATCGAACTGCAGTGCAAAGTTATAAAACTAACAAATAAATATATTGAGAAGTAAAGGCACTGAGTTGTTGAGTTATGATAACATTTAAATAACCAATTTAAAACAGTACATTCAATATAACAATCCTGCCATTTCTTAGTATTAGAAAATGAGACATTTGTGTTCTGAAGTTACAATAAAGCAGTAATGATGCTGGTTGGTTGTCTATAAAGTAGCGATTAATTAACCATTTTGTACTTCAGTAAAGAAAAAAAAGGAAGGTTAAACAAAGTCATAAATGCCTGCAGGTCGGACAAATGATCCAAAGCCTCGGATTAGCAGTAGGGCCAAGTTCAGGGCTATACGTTGACCCAGGGTAATGCCCCAGTCGACCCCCAACTTTTAAATCTACGATCACCTCTCTGTATGCTGATCTCGCTATATGATGTTATATCCCGACACCCTGCGTTTGAAGGACATGCGGGGGGTGAGTAGGTGCGGTAGATCGGTAGTCTGTCGGGGAGCTAGACCTAGTTGTCCTGAGCAAGAATACACCACTGGCCATAGGACAAGCTTTTAGACAGAGTGAAGCATGCAGACGTGTTATATGTTTTAACACGCCTGTGCGCGTTCTCATTTTTTTAATCCTGGGATAAAGGGGTTTATGGGGCTGCAAAGTGGTCAGTGACCCCATCTTAAAGCAGTGAGGAGGTGAGAGGGATATACTGCCTATGAAGCTGGCCCCATTCAGTCCAAGGTTGACCTTTTAGGTGCTTCTGGGTGGATATCTGATATCCTGATTAAATGAACATTAATTATAATGAGAAGGTCTTAAACCAGTAATCATAATGATTTATAGACGTTCCTTAAGGACTCAAATCGATTTGATTCTAAGAATCCCTTAATAAATTACTTAGCCTTGACGTTGACACAAATGATACAGCCTATATAAATGTTTATTTCTCCTTTTGGTCTTTCAAAATAACGCATTCATTTTGTTCGTAAGGAAACAAAAAACAACATAGGAACGTTCAAAGATCAATTTCAACTTTGACATGCGCAATACTGCACTAGATAATCGTCGAACACAACTGATTTCTATATTTCTGCGATTCATTTATAAAAACTACTACTTTCAATCACTTTGAAAGGCAACCAAAATATTAAACTTCAGTACATCATTGTACATGGAATCATGGATGATGTAGAATTATAGTTAAAGAGGAAGTACCATGAAAGCATAAACCCCAGCCCTGTATACAGTAATGTAGATCGGCGCTGACAAAAACCTTATTCATTTTGACCCATTAAACTCCCTTTATCTGCAGACCTGGAGGCCGCCATTGTTGTCAGTCATGTTTTATGTTGGGTGACTTTCCCTGCATAAACACCACACTGAGTTGATGCTTTATGGCAGTGCTAATGAAGTCAGTTCCAGTATAGACTTTCATTAGTGTCCGACTGGGTGAGTAAGACTGAGCCATTCAGCCATACCTCAAGCAGTACGACAAAGAGTCAGTGTATTTGTCTAACAGACCAAATACAAATACGCTATGAAATTATACTATCAAACTTTTACCCCCCCTGTCCTAGATATGTTCACTATTACTTTGAGAAGCTGGGATTCCCGTGTATCGGAAGAGTTTGACAACTTTTCGACTAATACCAGCTGTTTTTGAAGGTGTCATATTTTGCTAGGAAATTCATGCCTATGGTAGGTCAAGCAACTTCAAAAAAGAACACAGAATTCCAATATATCACATTTTATACTGTACTGCAGAGCCAGACGGCTGTGCCTTTGGGATATACATACATTTTCTTTGTGGGACGGTAAAATTTATCTTCCGAAGAAATAGGTTTCTTAAGGTCCCTGCCGTATAATAAATCAACAATGGAAATGTTTATGGAGCATATGAATCAAAAAGAGACACCTGTAGAAAAGAGAGACAGGTGTGGAAACATGTCTAATTATATTTTTAGTGATTGAAAAAAAAGGGACTTCTTTGTTAATCTCATCATGCTTCCCTTTATATATTACATGTATTATATTCCACGTGGGTGTCATTGCTTCATGTTGTCATCTTGTCATCTGATCAGATACATATGTTAATTCATGTCATGTCAAGAATCAATTCAATAGCTGAAAGACGAGCCCATATTATCTGTTTAGGTGCTTCAGCTGAGGTATCACTTCTCCGGCTTATCAGATACTACCAGAAGTCTTCTAGTGATTCACTTACAACGGCATCATCGCTAAAACACATCCTCGTACTATCTGATCTGGTTCCTCCATTTCTCTAACTCTTCATTTTTATTAAAAAAAAAAATCTCGCTTTAATTTCACTACTTATCAAGACTTCATACATCATCTGGATACTCTTAATTGCCATCAAAATTGATGGCTGCAGGGGGATGTTGTACCTTTTATGGTTTCAGTGTCAAGGTGACATGTCGAACATTCTATAATCCAGCATATTCCTCTGATACCAACGCAATCCACAACATAATCCACCTAGAATATGATGGCGGATGAGACCCATTCAGCTCATCTAGTCTGCCCATTTATTCTGATGTAGAAACTCAGAGCTTAATCAATCCTTGGCCATAGACTCAAGAGCCATATGCCTCATGCGTGATCAAATTCCCTCATTGTATCAGCCTCTAAAACTTCCGATGGAAGGCTGTTCCATTTTTCTAGCACGCTCTCAATAAAATAAAACTTCCTTAAATGACGTATAAGACGTCTAACCTTTCCGTTTTAGATTATGACCTCTTCTTCTAACATGTCTCCTCCGAAATGAACTCTCCTCCCGTAACACTTTGTGAATAGACTCTTTCATAATGAAAAGAGAAGTCAAGGAGCTCCTTTTAGTGAATAAACCTTTTGCCTAAAACTCCACGCCTTTGTCTGAACTTTGTACGAAGAAGCAGATGATGGAAAATATGTACTTTTTTAAATTGCTATTTTGTTCTAAAATTGTCTTGAGTCTGATTTTGTATTGATGGAGGGAGCCGTTTGCATGCTGTGATATTTTGTGAATATTCATTCTTTGCAATTGATTTGTGTTTTTTTTATTATTTTTTTCTAAATGGACCAATATTTTTTAAACAGAGACAACCCTAACATATGAAAAAGCTTGTTTCCCTCCATGTAGTTTAACCTTGATTTTTTTTGTGCGCATTGATTTCTTGGAATAAAAACAACAAAGAAAGTTCAGAAGAAAATGAATTAATTTGAGAAAACGCATACTTTTTTAAAATTAATGGTTTCTTTTGGAATACAGCCATTTTTTTGTGGTTTTGTTAAACGAACACAAAAGAATAAAAGCCGCTAATCAAAACTACTGTATCACAATCTCTATGGCAACAGCCAATATCCTCTGCTTAAGCTTTTGCAAATTATATTTGAGAACAAATGACAAGAGAAACACAGAGGAATCTGAAATAAAATACAATTTTGCATTCTATATTATAAATGTCATATATTATTGATATTTGTCTGTAATCTAATCAATTTCATGTTCTTTCCTATTTATACGCATCATGTAAATGGTTGATTTGGGTTGAATGGACTCAAAATACCAATTGTATGCCAAATGGTATGATTATGTAGATACTTAGAATCTGGAACAAGCTTGGCTGCTTCATGGCGTAATATCACGAGGGTTATGCATAAAAAAAGTGATTCTGGTGCAAAAGTGTTAGAAGTGTTCTTATCACCATAGCAACCAACTATATGTTCCTGATGACTGGTCCATGGCACTGGTTTCTATGCTGACAAAACCACTTTTCAAACTTCACATCAGAATCACATTTTCATGTTTTATCATATATATTATTATTTTTTTGGTCGGAAATATCATGGTAATAATTAATCATCAAAAAAATGACCAATTTTAGATATCAACAATAGAGAAAGTGACTAATGGTGGAACGTATGAAAACTTGAGAACATACAGCGGCCTTTCTCCAAAAAAAAGCCAAACAGAGTCGCTTTGTTCTTATTATGCGATATGTATGTTTTATGACATATGTAAATGTGCAGTCACCATAATCACAGTTGGACTGTCCATAGTATCCGTCATGACAAACCGACAACCTTAGATCCTAACTGAAGATCCTAACGCTGAAACTAACCTTCATAGAGTCATGGCGGGGTAGATAAGGAACGTCATAATATTTTTAAATCATATGTATTATATTATGGGATAGTCTATATGCTAACATATTTAAGTTCCCAGTAAGGCAAGCTTGGCTTCTCCAACTCGGGTTACAACTCTCCAGCACGATATGCTTTAGCGTATCTCAGCTTTGGTGTCATGACAAAGATACACAGTCTCTTATCGAAACTTCCATATGGCGCCTCGGCTTCTTCAAAACTAATCCAGTTGTATAAACACGTCAATTTTTATACTCGCCACATGCCCTTTAAGTCAATGGAGTTAATAACTTTCATTGAACTCCTCAATGTTTTGTCTCTCTATCTGCAAAGGAGTCTCAGCACCCAGTTACAAAGTGGATCCTGTCATTGTTATCACAGAAGCCGGCCAAACGTAAAGTCCCACGGCGCCGTATATCGACATGCAATCGTTTTAATGAGAAAACACAGCACAGAACTATAAGGGGACCTCATAGCTAGAGGGAATAAGCGGCGTTAGATCACACAATCTGTCCTTCTGAATTGGGCTGCTGTGAAGGACGCACTTTGTGTTCATATAACTTAACCAGCGCAGGGTACCAGTCAGCTTCTTCTGTCCTACAGGAAATATCTAAATACATCTGGTTAACCAACTTTTATTTTTTTAAACTTACACGGTTTTAATTTGGATTTATTCCAACATATATTTCATTTTAAATTAGCATGAAGAATATTGGGTAACTTTGTACTTTCTTTATGTTTAATCCCAAACGTTACAATGTAACATGAAGAATACCAACACATTATATATTTAGATGCCCCACACCTATGACATCTAATTTGATGATAGTTTTACCCCCCCCTCACAATTTTGTCTTATCTCAATATGTATGAAATGGTATGGAAGGTTATAATTATAATCCTCTAGTTTGTTTTCTTTTAATCAGCAAAGGTGAATTTTTATGATCAATATAATCACAGCTATAACACAGTTTGGCAACAGAAATCACAACTGCAATTATTACACACACACAACGACACACATAATCTAGGCATATTTGTATGGTGCATAAATGTGTTATTACACATTTATTGAGCAAGTCTCGAAATGTACATACACATTGCTCAGATTTATTATTAAATAATGCACATTTATAATCAAAACAACTTTCACTGATGTTACCCCCTCCCAAGTCACCCCCCCACTATCCCTCATATCCAGTGTAGATCCCATAAAACCACTACAATAGTCCTAAGATCAACAAAGGTATTCTTCAAACTTGCCCCTATTGTGTATCTACAGGCACAATGCTTACAATGTTACCAATAACAGACAATCTCTCCATTCTAATCACACACATGCAGAGTGTATGTGAACACAAAGCTTAGTGTAAAAAAAAAAGGCATCTTTGCTTACCTGGTACTGGAAACCAGTGCAGGCATCAGAACAAGCAGGCATAAGTAGCAGGCAGAGATGGATTTCATACTGCAGCTTTCCTGGTCTGTGCTTGTTGTGTATTATAAGATTGTTTTCCACCCAGCCTCTCCTGGTTTTGAAATAGCCCTTTCCTCAAAGCAGGATGATCCAGTACAAAAGACACCACAGATCTGGCAAATGCAAGAGAGACCCACAGACTTGCTAATGAAAGCAACTCTGAGCTGGATCTGAGCTCCAAGTGTGATGTCACAGCCTATGGACCTGCTGCTGCTGCAAGGCTCCTGCCTGATAGTCTGTGATTATTCAACACACTGACTCTATTCATATCCCCAGGGGGCTGGGGTTTTGTTTTTTTTTTTTTTACCAGCAGTTTAAGTGGCAGTCAGGGAGAAAAGAGGGGAAAGAGAGTCTGTGCTGGATGCTACTTAACTCTTTCTTTAAAAAATGGGGATCCAAACAGAATGTTTCCTAAAAGCCAAATTCATTGGAATTCTCAACCATGAGCATCTGATTCTGCAAAAAGACCAAATATTGCTAATGGACTTCTGAAAGGGTTAATAGGTCCTGATGATAATACAGCGCCCTCAATAACAAATGCCCAGGGTCTTATCTGAATATGCTGTGAGTTACTCCAGCCATCATATGCACTTCAATGAATATTATAGCTGGGACCTCCCTTTAAATTTATGGTTTTTTTCTTTATGCAAATTCATGGAGGGATTCTGCAGGAGCCCCCCCATGTGCATTTTCTCTGTTTCCCAATCCCCAAGCTATTTTCATTACAGGAGATGTGTAAGATGTGCCAAACACATCTCTTCCGCTAATGCCAAGGACAGGGGTCTAATAAGACCCATCATTGTGCGAAGGGTGTTTTTGCAATCCGGAAAAATGAATGATCTGGACTGGCACACATCGTTATGTCATCAATATTTTGTTTTTGCCCATTTATAGTAATATTAATAAATATTTTAAAGACTATGTGGGTATTCAAAAATGCAGAATAGTTGAAATATCCATCTATTGATCATCGTTTTATCTATGTCAATATCTCACTAACCGACTGCAATTTAAAATCAATGATAACCCTCTTATTTGCTTAAATACTGTCTGTTATTGACATATCTCAGGCGTAGGTAATCTGCATTATCTAACTGTCTCCTTGGGAGCCACAGGGCTGCAGAAAGTTGGTGGTTTTCTTTTGTTGACATGGAGGCAATTATATGCGTTCTACACCACTGGGACCAGTTTTGAAATGTCTTGGTCCACAAGGAACACCTTTGCCATCCTTTCAAAACAGAACAAGAAGGTTGGAACAAAGCCTAAAATGTTACTACCTTCTTCTAGTTTCCAATCTTTAGCAGATACACAAATATAATTGGTGGCATCTCTTATATCATTGTGAAGATGACTTTGGAAGGTCCCTAGGACCCCGATTGGTCTTCAAACTATTTGGAACTGTCTGCATTATTACAGTGCTTTATTACAGAGCTGTGTAACTTGAAGGTCCTTGAAGGTCACAATTTTGGGGTAACCCATCTTGAACACAGCATCTTCATTAAACTACACAAAATTCTAGAAAATTCTGGAAAGTTCTAGAACTCTGCTCTAATTTGTAATATGATTTTGGTAGGTAAGGTATTGTGCCCATCCATCTCTTGTGACGATGCTACCAAACGTGACAGATACATCCATCCTTTGCAGAGTATCAGCAGGAGATTGCAAGGTGGGTATCTTATGGAGGACAAGCTGCATGCCCTTTCCTTCCTTAACATTGCCCTCCTTACATTTTTCTGGAGTCCTTTATCTTTAGATATTTCCGTTATTTTGCTAAAGCGATGAATATTGTAAAATGCTGATCCAGGGAGGCACAACATATTGAAGAAGGCTACAGCCTAAAACTAACGGTCCTTATTTCTAAAGCATATCTACCTTAACAAGAGGGGGGAGGGGATGTTGGAATATTTAAGTCTGCAGCTACATGGTTATGGAAGCAAAACTTTAGAAATTCTGGTGCAACTCTCCATACCAGGAGCAGGACAAGAAGGGACGCCAACCCTGGCACCGCAAGGTGACCGACACACTTAAACTGTCTGGCAGCGATGCCCCTGCCCCCCCTTCCAAAAAACATATGTTATGCCAACATGGGGCAGGACCTATGCCCCATATGCCGAGAGCCTGAGTTATGACTCTAATTTGGAGCATTTAACATAAACACCGATCCATAAATAAAATTAATTTAGTTCAGAACCATTTAGAATAAAAATACCACAACATAAATATGTTTTAACTTCTAGACATGTTTAAAAACCTAAATAAAATATGCAGTAAAACTCGTAGGTTGTTTATTTTTAATTCATACTTACCTGTTTTAGAAGTAGTGCATTTTTAGGAGGCTGGGAATAATGACATTTCAACTTAAAATTTAAATCAGCCCTTCTTTCCATCTCGCAACTACCGCACCAGCGGATAATCCTACCCCAGTTATGGATGGGGTAATATATTCTCAAACACTGCATGCTTTGTAAGAGCTTTTTGCACAATGAATAATTCAGGGGACATCAATTTATGGCCGAGAAACTTTGTGTCCAAAACTGCTTCCTCAAATATTTCAAAACAAGCTGTAAGGTGAACAGAGTTATTTACATGCAAACTATATTTTTGACACCGCCATGCTAATATTAGCTGTAATTCATTCCACTATCTCACCATTCCATACAAAGCATTATTCTGTGTGTGATCAAATCTTTTTTTTTACGTAATTTGAGAAAAAAATGTTGTTAATATTATTGTTAAAGTTCCATTTGTGAAATATTATACTGAATAGAATGCCACATACTCTGTGAATATGTACTTTATTTAATAGTTAAACAAAATGTCCAGTAGGGGGAGCTATTGGGCATTCTAAACCATACTAAACAAGGTATACAAGGAAATGTACCATTTCAGTGATTTATTTGCTGGGGATGAATGTACAGATATTCATAAACATAATCTTGTCCTAAGCACCATATAATATTACACATAATTAATCTAATATTGGAGTTGGAGTGATTAGAGATGGTAATATTGTAAGAAAAAAAAGGGTTTAATATTATTAACTGTAATACGTGTAGCTATGCATTATAATAAGGATTCCATTGTAGACCATACTGCGTCTGAATCATTAGTGCTTCAGTATCATCTACAATAAAACCTACATACATATATATATATATATATATATATATATATTTATTATATATATAGAATTCTAACTGCTGAAAATGTAATGCAGCAGTGCGTGTGTCATAAAGATTCTCTTTTCTTAGTTCGTCATAAAGAAAACTGTAATATTAAGTTATTAACCATTAAAGGGCATATATCACTGGTTCTTAAGTCACTTAACTATAAAAATAAACAGGACATTGCGCTGCAACAAATTAACCCCTCTATTAGCAAACTTGCCAAAGGTAAAACAGTTATAGAAATATTTACTGAAAATGCATGACTTTTTAAATATCTTAAAAAATATTCAAGTTTAAGTGTCATTAAATACACGTTGTACATACTCCTGGCAGAATAATGCCTCCTCGCCTAAATACTTTGGACAATGTACAATCCCGTTCAGCAGCTTAGACAATGTGAATAATGTTCTCTCCGCATTGTAAGAGATTGTGCCAAAAATGAACAATAACACCACTCGTTACCCCCACCTCCTTCTTTGACATCTTTTGACAAACTTGTTTTCCAGTGTTAAGAAAGCAATTGGAGATTCAATGAAACCATTTGTACCTGTTACGCTGATTCTATTGTTAATATGGGTTTCAAGATTTGTATAATAGATTTTCCAATCAGCCCGCGACATCAATATTGTTGAGTTGTTTTTAACCCCTCTGCAGTAAAGGATTTGTAACTTTTCAAAACATTTCAAAATGTGAAAGAAGGACACTTTTTTTTAAAAAAAAATCTCGCGGAACTCACCGATACAAGCAATTGCGCTTTAAAATGTTGCGATGCATCGTCACTTAAAACACGCTTCATTTTTGTCAGCACTGTTATGCATATTAAAAATAACCAACGCATTGAATTGAATTTTCATTTGGCTCGGCCAGACATACTACTTCCATGATGCTGGCCGAGCGTCATGGGAAGTGCAGCAACAGTAAAGCTGCAGATGCTAGCTGTGAGCTAAAATTCCTATGATTCTCAGCCAGCCAGGTGTCCACCATAATGCTGGCTGAGCATCATTGGAAGAGTCCACAGCAGCAGAGATTTTTTTTTAATTAAAAACGGCTAATGTTAGCCTCCCTCCCAGGACCCCCACACACTGCCTTTAGACACACCTGCCCATAAACACACATATACACATACACTGCCTTTGCGCACACATATACACATACACTGCCTTTACACACACATATACACATACACTGCTCTTACACACACCCGCCCATAAATACACATATACACATACACTGCCCTCACACACATATGCACGTATACTGCCTCTTACACGCACACATATACAC
>VKOC01006109.1:0-20330 GCA_009364415.1 Spea multiplicata
AGGGATTATGCTTTTACTGCGGACTTTCGGGTCACTTCATCGGACACTGTCCTAGCAGGCCGGGAAACGCCCGCACCTAGGTAGGCCAGGGGAACCTACCATAGGTGTGGTGAACTATTCCCCCAACGCGTTCACTACCCGCATGACTGTTCCGGTCCGTCTGGTTTGGGATGCTGGATTCGTGGATACTGAGGCTTTCCTGGATTCCGGCGCTGCCGGCAACTTTATTGATTCGGTGTTTTGTGAGCAGCAACATATTCCCACCCTATCCCTGCCCGTACCGTTAGCTGTTGAGGCTATTGATGGCAGACCGCTTCGTCCAGACCAGATTTCTCGCTCTACAGCTCCACTTAACCTTGCCGTCGGGATCATACACAAGGAACGATTACAACTTCTCGTCATCCGCTCACCCTCCATTCCCATTATATTGGGATTTCCGTGGTTGCAAGTACATAATCCTGCCATTGATTGGACTACGACTCAGATCACGGCCTGGAGCGCATCCTGTAAGGCACATTGCCTCTCTCCCCTTAAGCATGCCACGGTTTCAGCTTCTCCTAGTGTGACCTCCTCTCTGCCTGCTCAGTACCGGAATTTCGCGGATGTTTTTGATAAGAAGGAGGCTGAGAAGCTACCACCACACAGGCCTTATGACTGCCCGATCGACTTGCTTCCTGGGACCATGCCTCCCCGGGGGCGGGTTTACCCACTCTCCATCCCGGAGACCCAAGCTATGGAGTCGTATATAGAGGAGAATCTTCGCCGAGGATTTATTCGCCGGTCTGTCTCCCCTGCTGGCGCAGGTTTCTTCTTCGTAAAAAAGAAGAACGGGGAGCTTCGTCCTTGCATTGATTATCGTGGTCTAAACAAGATCACCAGGCGTAACACGTACCCCATTCCTCTAATCTCTGAACTTTTCGATAGGCTACGTGGGGCCACCATTTACACCAAGCTGGATCTCCGGGGTGCGTACAACCTCGTCCGCATCCGTGCGGACGACGAATGGAAGACTGCCTTCAATACTCGTTCGGGACATTACGAATATACCGTTATGCCGTTTGGGCTGTGTAACGCCCCGGCAGTCTTCCAAGAATTCATCAATGATTGCCTCCGGGACTTTCTCCAAGAGTTTGTAGTAGTGTACCTGGATGACATTCTGATTTACTCTTCGGATTTGCAGTCTCATCGTACCCATGTTACTCGCGTTTTGTCCCGACTACGGCTTCATGGACTATATGCGAAACTCGAGAAATGTGAGTTTGAGATCCAGAGGGTGACATTCCTGGGATACGTCATTACGCCCTCTGGTTTCGAGATGGACCCATCCAAGGTACAAGCCATCAGAGACTGGCCGCAACCCCTGGGCCTGAAACCCCTGCAGCGTTTTCTAGGGTTTGCGAACTATTACAGACGTTTCATCCGTGACTACTCCAAGGTTGCGGCTCCTTTAACGTCCCTTACTAAGAAAGGGGCTAACACCCTGGAATGGTCTCCTGAGGCCATTTCTGCTTTTTCTCGGCTCAAGACTAAATTTACCACCGCTCCGGTGTTGCGCCATCCTGATCCTCGGTTACCATTTGTTCTGGAGGTCGATGCTTCTGAAGCCGGAGTCGGGGCTGTCCTGTCCCAGAGAGCCTCATACAGTGGTCCTCTCCATCCGTGCGGATTCTTCTCCAGGAGATTCTCCCCGGCAGAGAGGAACTATGATGTGGGGAACAAGGAGCTGCTGGCTGTAATCCTGGCACTGGAGGAGTGGCGTCATCTTCTGGAGGGTGCTCAGATTCCTACATTGATTCTAACGGACCACAAGAACCTCCAGTACATTGAGAATGCCAAGTGCCTGAACCCTCGACAGGCCAGATGGGCTTTGTTTCTCTCCCGATTTTCCTTTGTATTGACTTATCGTCCAGGTTCCAAGAACGTCAAGGCTGACGCCCTCTCCCGTATACATGTGCTTCCCGAGGAGGAGGGTCGTGCGCCTGAGCCCATTGTACCTACTACCAAGGTTCTCGCTGCTCTACACCTTCGTTGCCACACTCCCTTGCTTGACCGCATCTCTGGTTTACAAGCCCAAGCTCCAGCTTCGTTGCCGGTTGGGAAACTTTTTGTTCCTGCCAACCTCCGTACCCGCGTACTTCGTCTCTCCCATGGCTCCAGAACTGCAGGCCATCCTGGACTAGCACGCACCAAGGACCTCGTGTCCAGGACATTTTGGTGGCCAGAATGGAGCAGGGATACTGCCCTGTTTGTCCGCTCCTGCCTCAAGTGTGCTGCCAACAAGTCTTCCAGAAATCTCCCTGCTGGGCTGCTCCACCCATTACCTCGTCCTTCAAGGCCCTGGACTCACCTTGCCATGGACTTTATCGTGGACTTACCCAACTCCAAGGGATATACTGTCATCCTCATGATCGTCGATCGCTTTTCTAAGATGGCGCATATGATACCCTTGAGGAGATTGCCCACGGCTGCGGTGTTGGCTGACTTATTCATGCGGGAGATCGTCCGCCTCCACGGAGTCCCTACTGAAATTGTTTCCGACCGCGGCACCCAGTTTATTGCACGTTTTTGGCGCGAGTTCACTAGAGCCTTGGGAGTCACCCTGGCTTTCTCCTCCGCATACCACCCACAGTCCAACGGCGCAGCAGAGAGGGCTAACCAGCATCTCGAACAGTATCTGCGCATATTCATTAACCATCATCAGGACGATTGGGCTGACCTGTTGCCATTGGCTGAATTTGCTCGCAATAATGCGGTACAAGAGTCCACTGGAAAGTCCGCTTTCTACTGTGTGTATGGTCTTCACCCACAAACCTTTCCTGGCGCCTTCCCTACTTCTACTGATCCTGTACTGGAGGAGCGGTTGGCGACTATCCAGTCTACGTGGGCTTCGGTGCGGAGGGCTCTGGAATTGGCTGGTGAGCGACAGGAACTCCAAGCCAATAGACGGCGTTCTAGGAATCCTGCTTATTCTCCTGGGGACAGGGTGTGGTTGTCTACGAGGTATCTGCGACTCAGAGTACCCAGCATGAAGCTGGCACCACGTTTTATCGGTCCTTTCTCGATTGTCCGCCGGGTGAACCCTGTCGCCTATGAACTCTCTCTGCCTAGGACACTCCGTATTCCTCGAGTCTTCCATGTCTCCCTATTAAAGCCGCTGGTTTGCAATCGCTTTTCGACCAGATCCTCTGTTTCAGAGACTTCGGCCACAGATATTCCTGGACGTGTTCCTCAAGCTATACTGAAGTCTCGCAGGCAACAAGGGAGTCTCCAATATCTGGTTCATTGGAGGGGACTTGGCCCAGAAGATCGTTCCTGGGTACCGGAGGCTCGATTCCATGCTCCCCATCTGGTGCGTGCATTCCTGGCTAGAGGGCGGAGTTACTCTAACAGGGGTCGCCCTGAGGTCGCCCCTTTGAGGAGGGGTACTGTTACGGCCCCCGGTCAGCCGCCGCGAGGTAGGGGGAGACCCCCCGCTTCGGTCCGGCGGCCGCAGCTGCCGCGAAGAAAGGGAGGACCCCCCGCTTCGACCAGCAGCAGCAGGCCGCCGCGAAGAAGGGGAGACCCCCGCCTCTGCACGCAGCCCCAGCAGCAGCCGCCGCGAAGAAGGGGGAACCCCCCGCATCCGCACGGCAGCCCCAGCCACAGCCACCGCGCAGAAGAGGAAGACCTCCCTCGTCTGCCCAGCAGCCGCAGCCGCAGCCACCGCGGAGAAGGGGGAGACCCCCCGCTTCTACACAGCAGCCACAGCCGCCGCGAGGAAGAGGGAGACCACCTACCTGCACAAGATCGCTGCAGCCGGGAGACGCGTCCTTCCCTGGAGTCCGGACTCGTTCTTCTGTGCGCCACCTAGTGGCGCCGGCTGGTACTACCCCCACATATATGGGAAGATTAAGAAATCGCCAACCACAAGATGGCCGCACAGGAAGTGACGTAACGGCACTTGAAAATTTGGCGGGAAACTCCAATTAGTGCCTAACTTCCTGTGCCTATTTAAGAGACTTCAGAACTCTGAGACCTTGCCTTCTGATGGTCGCCTATGCCCCGTGCTAGCACCCAGATAGCGTTCTTCTGTTGGATTCCTGTTTTGACCTCGGCTTGCCTGACCACGTTGTCTTCTTGTATCCTGACCTCGGCTTGTTCCTTGACTATCCTGACCTTCGGTATCCTGACCTCGGCTTGCTCCTCGACTATCCTGAGCTCGGGTATCCTGACCTCGGCTTGTTCCTCGAGTATCCTGCTCTCCGTTATCCTGACCTCGGCTCGCTGGACCATTCCTGCCAGTCCTACCTGACTACGGAGTCTCCTCTGTACGCTGTGTCGTGACAAATTGTCTTTATTAGAGGCATCTTTGGAACAAACAGAAAAAAATATGGCATAAATTTGAAGTATTACGCTAAGCCTAGTAAAAAGAAAGTAGGCAGAGGAAGCATTATCTAATGATTTATAGAGTTGCTCACACACAGAAGTGCTATTGGGCTCATAAAGAAATCTTTCATTGTAAAGAAAGTTGTTTCTCAACAGCAAACCATACCGGCAGGTCACAGTTCATGCAAAGTTCTCGGTAATATGGATTAAGATCATCTTCCAGTCTCATGTGGTCACGAGTAGCTTTAGAAGGACAAAAGCAATCTCCTGTGAAAATTTGCAGTTGAAAAAAAGATTGCGTTTTTGGAGAACTTTGTAACACGCAAAAAAAAAAGAAAACAGACAAAAAAGTAGACAAGCACTTGTTATCAGTTTAAATAGTAGATTCTTGATTGCTTCTATCAGAAAGCATTAGCTCATGAAGCAAGAGTTTACTTTAATGGTAATGATCTGTCTGCTAAGTATATGAAGTAGGTATTACAATTCAGTGATGTAAAAAATAAATGTATAACAACACTGCATATATTCAAAAAGAGCCATACTTTTATGCACATTATGTATGTATATTTCTGACAAAGAGTATGAGTGTTTGTGTGTTAAATGTCAAAGGTGTAGGTTATTTGCACAGATAAACAGGTAAATGATTGGATGACATTTAATGATGCACTAGAACTAGAAACCTGAAATACTTGAGCTTCACTGCCAAACACAGGCAGGGTAGGCCCCAGCACAAGCATGTAGTATGCGCTATTGTGATCACTGCATCAGAGAGGCCCATGCAGACAAAGAGCCCGATCTTGATGCCACGTGGTCACGTCCTGGGTGTGTGGCTATGCTAATGAAGTCTCAATTAGCCAAATAGGAGGTTGAACAGGTGATTTAATTGCTGTTGGTCAACTGGCTCCTGGGGAGGGTCTCACAGTTGCTACAGGTGAGTGGTAATTACCTATAAAGCCCTATTACCTATACTAGCCCTATAAAATCCCATCATACTATCCAGTTAGTCCTCAGTTGTGAATTTATTGCAACACCCCTTGAGTGGTTCCATATTTCCTGGCTGCATTTGCTGCACCCCCCAGTGTCAGAACGTTTGCTCCTGTATTCTAAAAAAACCCATCTGCTTATACAGTCCACATAAATATGACACGTTATACATCATGTAGCGAAATTGTTAGAAATGTTTATATATAAAAAAAATTCTTACTTGAACGTTGCCTGTGTCAATTCCTAGAAACTTTAGTGCATCCTCACTCACCCAGACTGCCTTCTATTCAATTGTGCGCACTACATTCTGTGACATAATGGAGGTTGTTTTGGGTGTTGGAATTTCAGATTTTAAATATCTTTTCTCTTAAATATACTTTTCCTAGCCAATTTACTAGTACAAAACAATGTATAGTTGAGATTTCACCCCTACAAAGTGACACATTGTAATTTTTCAATGGCAGGTACATTTAAGTTAACACTACAAATGCATGCCCATTAGATAACATATTATTGCATACAATATTTTATTATAAGCCTTTGGTTGTATTATTTTTAACAATAATGCCATCTATTACTGTGCTTTTATCTGATTACACGTTTTATACGTTGTGTCAAGGACCTGAAAATCCCCTCAAATATTAGAACAGTATTAGACAGTATTTTTTCAAAATTGCAGTTATTTATTGTACTGGTTTGACCTTTTCGATATTCTGTAATGCAAGTGACCTTCAGTTCTTCTACTAGCGTTATACCTTTAGTATCACAAGATTGTATAGAGGGAATCAGTTAACAAATCCAATGCAATAATAAAAAGGGCAGATTTACACAACATTGTAAAAAGAGTGAATTTGTTAATCGATCAAAATACAGAAACCATTAAATACACATGGGGAAAAAATGCAGGGTTCTAACTGCTTACTTTATCAATACATCAATATTGGGGCGCGTGTACATGTGGGAAAAATAAAAATAAAGAACAATGGTATAGTTAATATCAGTTATATTATGTGATAGAATCGCACTCACAGACTGGGCTGTTACAAGGACCTCATCAAAAGTTGTGACGTTTCTTTATTTCTTCTTTAAAATCTAGAAAACAGACAAAAGCCCAAATGGTGCAATATCTTCTTATGTCTCTTTAGTATGAAAATCGAATGCACTTACGATGGTGGTGGCATAACCAATGAGTTATGCATATGCGCTTTAGAGTAGGGAAAAATCCCAATGGAATCCAGATGGTGATGTGTGTACATGATTTCTTCTATATCTCTTAACGTGTTTCGCCAAAAAATGTTGGCTTCCTCAGGAGAATTGATTTAAAATATCCGAGTACAACTAAATGATAAAATTAAATAAAGTTATGCTTACTTTATCAAACCTAAGGTTTTGGTTAATAGGTTAACTGGTTTCAACAAAGTTTGAGACCATTGTGCAGTGATAAATGTGAATCAGCTACACCAACTACAGTGCATAAAGATTTTTATAGGATTATTAATAAGAAATGAGAAATATTGTGTTACTCACTAATAAAGGAGCAATGAATATTTAATTTATAGTCCCCCTAATAATAACAATAATAATAATCTCTCCCTCCTACCTTTCTTTTTGCTGCCTGGGCCTCTCACTCCACTGTCCTTGTTCGGAGGTTTTTTGACCCGTTAATCCTCATTCTGCTCATAGCTGGATCCTAAGAACCAGGGTAGTAGATTTGTGCACATGGACCAAAAATGACAACAACATTTTTCATTTTGTTTTTGATCCATTTGTTTCCAGATAACACATTTCATTTACTGCCTTTTGAGTTCAGATGAAATTTGGAGGGCTTTTTTCCATTTGGAAACAAAATTCATTGTTACTAATCCTTATTTACTCTCTTACACTCTCTCTCAATGTCTCTCTACCTTCTCTGCCAACCACTTCCATGCCCCTGTCTCTTTTTCCACAGCTCTGCTTCTTGCCTCTTCTTGTTCTTTGCTTCTTCTGTCTTCTTTCTTGGTCTGCTTCTCTCTTCTGTCCACTCCATTAACTTGGGGTCCCGAAGCGCCTTGCCACACACACCCTCTCCATGATTGGTTAAATGGGGGCATGGTGCATGCCGTGGCTCTGCACTTTTGGGGAAGTACTCCAAAAGGGCAGAATAATCCAGGCGGATCTAGGCGGATCCATAAAGAAAAGAGAAGTGTTTGTGCGCTCTTTCTCTGCGAATCTGTCTGCATTATTCTTGCCTCTTGGAGTACTTTTACTAAAGGGCAGAGCCATAGCACACATCACAGGGATAGCCTATCCCCAATTTGTCCAGTTGGAGTTTTCCCGGTGGTGTGCACCAGGGCTCCACCCTCTTGCGGAAGAGTTCCAGGAGACCAGGTTAATGGAGCAGACAGCAGGGAGAAGCACACCAAAGATGAAAACAATTAAAAATATAGTAGACAGAAGAACAAGAGTCAAGACAAGAAGTAGAGCTTGAGAGAAGGAACAGGGACAGGGACACAGAAGCAATTGGCTAAGAAGGTAGGGAGACATCGATAGAGAGCATGAGAGAACCTGAGAGACAGTGTTAGAAAAGAGAGAGTAAGAGAGTGATAGTGAAAAATGCGATAAAACACAAAAGAAAATTAGGAGCTCGTTTTCAGACAATCAAACCTAAATGCACAAGTCTAGTGAGCAGTTCCTGTGGTTAAAGGCCCCTGTTGTCCCTGGCCATTGACTGTTACCTAGAATGTCTAAATAGTAATCCAGTTATGAATCACACCCTTTACTGCATGCATCAGTGAAGTAAATCATCTCCTTTTCACTTTTAGTCCCTGTGATTTTTGAGCAGCTTTCTGTGAGAAACAGTACTTACCGCTCAGTAGCCAAGTACCAATCTGACATATTGAAGCCGAAAATTGTTACAGCGATGAATAACTAGATGGCTTACACAAAAAAGTCAATTATATTTAGCCAAATATATCAAATTCAATATATTGGACGTAAATTGTATCGGTAGTTTAGAAACTTTTATATACAAACATTTCAAAATACATTGAAATGCGGATAGTATTGTGGACATTTTCAGGTACTGTATGTATGCATAAGTAATTTATTGGTGGCTTCTCATACGTTATAACATATTTGATAAATGCTGAAAAAAGTTTTTGTTCTGTAAGTCAAAATATTATGTAGAGTGCAACAGCTGGGAAAAGCTTCTGTTCAATCCCGTCAAAGTTAAATAAGTGCAACAACTTATATGTAAAATACGATTCACAGATGGTCATGAAATATTAAAATATTTTCAAATTGCTGAATCCACAAAAAGCTTTTTTTTCAATGTTTAAAACATTAGCGCTTCAGGGGGTGACTAGTTGAGTTCTTCTCAATTGTATTTAAATGACTACAGTTTTTTTCTTTTCTTTTCCTAGAAGCTAGAGGAACATTTACTTCTCAGTTCCATCGTAAAACGACTGCAGCTGCTGCATTTAACTTTGCGCCAGCACTAAACTCTCACAGAAGAATAGTCCACTCTCCCTAAAAGAAGTATAGTCCGCTACCGCTTAAACAGCTTCCTGCAACAACAAAAAGCTATTTGCATGTGAGTGTGATGGAGATAAGGAGCAGTTAACAATTGTATATAAGAAGAATGCTTGCTAAGCTGGATGTTTCTGCTGGTGCTGCATTAGGAAGGCTTGGATTGTGATAGAAATAGTAGGTTGGTAGTGTTGCAACAAAAGATGTAGATTAATTAATGGAAAGGGAAGATGTCCTTGAGTTTCTAAGAAAGTATATGGAAAGTATATTTTCTGTGGATATTGTTATGAAAAAATAGGTTTCTGAGCCTGTTCCATGAAAACAAGGTCTCACACTCCATAAATAACATATTTATTCATCACAAAATTAAATTCTAATTAAAAAAACCCTAATGCTTCAACCCCATTGGTTCTTTATGGAAAAATAAAAATAATAAGCATAACAGACACATCGTTAGCTTCATGAAGAGCAACTAGGGTCAAATATCCAGCTTTTGGTTTTAGGCGTGTAGGATTATAATTTTTTAATATATATTTATATATTATATTGTAATATTCTTTTATATATAATATACACTAAGGTTTTTTTTGTTGTTGATTAATTTTTGACTACCTCAGTAGTGTATTCAGCTTTTGTGCTGCCTTTGGACCGACTAAACTCAAACGCCCCCTTATCTTAATTTGCAACACCTCCTCCACCCTTTCCTTTGTAAAGTTCATCCCTTCCTTTTTAGCCCCACACTTCCTCTTTAGGCTCCACCTTTTCCTATTTGAACTGCGCCTCTTCCTCTCTGTATAGTAAGCATGGATGCCTACTGGCATATTTTGTTGTTTTGTACAGGATTTCAAATGTTTTATCTATTATTTTAAGCAAAAATAGTATTTAACTACAATAATGAAGAGAGTAAATTCAACTATTTTCACCAGTCATAAAATACTCAACTGCAGTAGAAAGATCACAGATGCTCAAATTGGTTGAATTAGCATGTCATCAGTCCATAATGTGAGCATGATGTGTATAACGGCAACCTATGTTACTATACATTTGCTAACCATTTGTGCCATACATCAAGGGCGTGCCAAATAGTGGGGCTATTTGTGAAAAAAGAGAAGTGCAGAAAAGTTTATCTCTGTCCACAACTCTATCCAGAAAGAAGCCCTGGAACCAATGTAAGGGCCAGCTCTGGGTAGGGGTCACCCTAGGCCAAGATACAGCCTTCTATGACCTGTATGTAATTGTTCCTATCTTTATTTACTTTTACACTTTGGCTGTATAGCAGGTGTGCATTCCATAACATATATTTGTATGTTTATGTATGTGTTATCGTGTGAAACCCATTAAGCGTATCTGGCTCTGAGTCCTTTTAAATGTTTAGTATAGTATGTTGAAAAAAAAAACTTCAGTCCATCAAGTTCAAACTTTCACACATACCTACCTCTAAATTTGATTTAAAAGAAGGCAGAAAAAACCCACACGAGGCAATTACCAATTGGGGAAAAAATTCCTTCTTGATTCCATAGCGGCAATCATAGTACTCCCTGGATCAACTTGCTAATACTACTGTCCTTTTAACAGTTGTAGCCCTTTGTGTAATGCTTAACCAGAAAAGCATCCAGACCAATCTTAAAAATAATACAATATCCTTAGGCAGAGAATTCCATATTCTTATTGTTCTTACTGTGAAGAACCCTTTGCTATGATGATGCTGAAATCTCCTTTCCTCGAGTCTCAACTGATGACCCTGTGTCTTTTGTAGAGACCTCTTGGTGAATAGATAAACTGACCTTGTATGTATTTGTACAAAGTTATCAGATCCCCTCTTAAACATCTCTTTTCAAGTGTAAACAAGTTCAGTTTTCTGGTCTTTCTTCATAACTACAATTCTCCATCCCTTTAATTAACTTTGTTGCTAGCCTCTGCAGTTTCTCCAGCTCTTTAACATCCTTCTTAAACACTGGTGCCCAAAATTGCACTGCATATTCAAGGCCTCACCATTGCTTTATAAAGAGGTAAAATTATATTTTCATCTTGTGATTTGATACTCCTCTTAATGCATGCCAATACCTTACTGGCTTTTGCAACCGCTGACTGGCACTGACTGTTGCAAAGTCTATGGTCTACAAATATACCTAAGTCCTTCTCATTTTCTGTTATTCCCGATGCAATGCCCTTGCGTGTGTAAGTTTCATGCTTATTTTTGGTACCAAAATGCATTACCTTACACTTCTCTATATTGAATCGCATCTGCCACTTATTTGCCCAGTCCCCTAGTTTATCCAAATCATTCTGTTGACCGAGAATAAAGAGATTTATATCATTACCGCTAGAGTTTACTAGCTTAATTTTATGGAAATCGAGTTCCGCACAGCTTACTAAGGCATTTCGTTTTGAGTCACAGTTGGTGTCTTTCTAGAAAAAGCAAGGGGTTCACGTGTAGCTTATTCTCCACTGAGTAGAAAGTAATAATTTCAGATGAGTAATAATTGTATAAGACATGCGTTTAAGTAAGACAAAATATATTCTTATTTTATGTTAATCACTCAAGAGTATTTCAAACTTATTTTAGTTCACTTGTTTTATTACATTGAAAACATGTCTATGAGTATAGGGCTGTCACGCATCAAAACAGTGTAGATCTGAAATGCTTGGCTAATTGTAAAGACAAGAGGCCATAGTCTAAAAAATTGTACTTCACTTAGATGGTGGTAGAAAAGTGGAACTTCTGTCCAGCATCAGTGTCAGAAGTTAATACAGGAAAAGGTGAATACTCTTGATCCTATAGGTATTTTATATTTCTATATACATAATAGTATGGGTCACTTTAAGTCTCATTAATAAACACTATTCTGTACACAACAAAAACAAATGCTTAATTGAAATTAAAGAATTACAAGATAACAGATTCCATACATGTATTGTTTGCAATTTGAAACAGTTTGCAAAGCTGATTAAAATCATTTTATATCGTCCTGATATGGGCAGATGGAGAATTTAGCTTGTTACCATAGAAATAAGATTTCCGAATATGGTAGGAGACATAAAATGATTCTACTATTTTGTACTCTCCACTGAATGTCCAGTGCTAAGTATAATGGTTATATAACATCACTCAAAATGTTATTCCATAGTTGATAAAACAAAAATAACCACAAATAATTCCAACCTTTTAAACCTGGTGCAGTTGAAAAATCAAATGTTAAAACTGAAGTCACGAGTTGCGATTAATATATTTTAAAAGTATTCAATGGGTTACCATGACCTGACCCATTTCAGCCTTTGAGAGTTTTTACATTCAGGATTTACCATCATGTGCTACATATGATTAAACTGATATATTATTTTTGCTATATGAAAATGTTGAATTACTAAAAAGAGTGATACTGTGGTTTATTTAAAATGAATCTTGAACGTTGAGCTACTTTTTTTTCACTAGTGGACAATTTATCATTTTTTAAGTTTACAATGTATATGAAAAAAGGTTGGTTATCTGCTTCAGAACTCCTTTATTGTTTTTGTGCTTTATAGTACACAAGGAAAAATGTACATTTTTGATACAGAATCAAATGCCACTTTCACAGTGGAAACATAAAAGCTAAGTAACATCATTGTCACGTTCTACCCACGCTGCGGAGCTGCATATCTCTGTCTTGCTACAGTTTCTCTGTTTTGCTACAATCCGTTCCTGGATTTCTGTATGCTCTGTTCTGATCTTCCATTCCTTGCTTCTAGTTCTGCTCTTTGCTTCAGCTCTGTTTCCTTTATAAGGTGTGCCCCACCCGTTATGTTTGTCTCAGTCTGCACTCTAAGGGTATGTCTCATTGCTATGTGTTTAGGTTTCTTGTTTGGTTTGTTTAGTACCTCTGTAAGCAGGGTTTAGTGTTAGGATCCACCATTGGAGTACTTTGGCGTAGTGGTGGGCTAAGCATACTATGGCCATAAGATGTGACGGAATCTACAATAGTTATCATATAGTCCTTATGTATATCTTGTCTGATGTAGACACGTATATCGTGTCTGATCTTGAGTATTCCCTGGTAGTGGGGTGTCCTGTTTTTTATCCCCTGTAGAGGGGTGTCCTGTTTTTATCCCCTGTTGAGGGGTGTCCTGTCTTGTATCCCCTGTAGAGGGGTGTCCTGTCTTGTATCCCCGGTAGAGGGGTGTCCTGTCTTGTATCCCCGGTAGAGGGGTGTCCTGTCTTGTATCCCCGGTAGAGGGGTGTCCTGTCTTGTTCTTGTCGGTTATGTTTATTCCTTGCCTTGTTCACTGTTGTGCCCTGTATCATGTATATCTTGCCTGGTTATGTTTCTTGCCTGGTCTCCCTGTCCCTTGCTCGCTATGTTTCAGCTATTACTCTGCTTAGATTCCACACTCCCATCCTGCAGCATCCCGCACATGAGTCTAGTGCTGTCTCATGCCTGTTCCAGGGTGCCTGCAGGATTTAACTATTGGGCTGCACAACCCTAGATGCTTACCACCGGGTGAGTGCAGTCGCCCTGCATCAGGCCCTGTCCTGTGACTCCGCTACTGCATACTGAACTCCTGAACTCCATCTTTGGGTGCCCTGGGTCATTACAGTCATCTGTATGGACCCTGTTCCTGACAATCATGCAGCTGTTGAAAATATTGGTGTACCATATATCATCAAACAAATAGTTCAAGGACAGGGATTGGTGTGATACAGTGTCGGAATGTAAGTCATCAAATGCAGGTAAGGGTCATATTCGGGTTCAACAACAAATTATACCCAAGGTGTAGCACATACTACTTTGCACAAAAAAATACAGAAATACAAAGTCACATTTCAATTAAATAGGTAAATCCCAAACAATAGATAAAATGAAATACATTTAACCCATACTAATACAGAAGAAATGGTGAGGAATCATTCGATGTGAGTGACAGAACCTCCATCACTGGGGCCCCTGTAGAGGCCTGAGAGCCAGCCTCCTCCTTATCGACTATGGGCCCAGGCCTTGTAGAGACTTCTGTGTGTGGATACAGGGGTTCAGTTTCTGCTGATGTTCCCCATGTTTCAGCACTCAGAGTCTCAAAACTGTAACGTCGGCTGGACATCCTGTGGTAGGAAGAAGGCTGATTGTCTTTGCATTGTTGATAGTATAGGTGTGAAGTGTTTCCCCTGTTATTGTGTGAGTTAGCCCTTGTCTTAATTATCAATTACATAACAGGTAGCTGTTAATCCCGTGAGCTCCTATTATCGCTGTGTCCTGGCCATTGTCTGTCTCAAGCCAATTATATGTCTATCGTCAGTCCACGTCTACGTCCCCAATTAATGTAATTATTTATGTCTCATCATTCGGGATTTTATCTAATTACTTCCTTCCTGACATGGTAATTAGATCATGTGATCGTTGTCTTGCCTCTTTTCTTACTTGTGTATATATAGATCTGTCTTTGGTTCTCATAAAGGAGTCTTCTTTTCACCTCAACATGAGTGTTGGCTTCGGATAGCCATAGTGCCAATGCAGCTTCGGTGCAGCGAAATCCTCCCTTCTATCTACAACACTGGTTCTGCCTAGCGCTGAAGGGGTTACTTGTTGGTGTCCCGGCAGGAGGAAGCAACGTTTGGTGGGAGTACCCAGTCGGGATACAGGTCGGTCCCGTCATAATGGGGAACACACAGGATAGACACCATGAAAATCACTGTCCATCCCCTTGGTACTCGAAAGGTACAACTCTGTGAATAAAAGATCATGACCTTTTTTTGCCTTGAGGAGTAGGTTGTGAAACATCGCTCTAACAAATAGAACCTAAAAATTATTAGTATAAGTACAAATATAAGTGGAAATAACATTGGTTTTATTGTTCAGAGGGAATCTACTTAGTTTAATATTCACTGAAGACTTGGTATAGAATAGAAAAAGTAAAAGAAAAAGGGAATAGATTTTCAAAACCTTCCAAATATTTTTGATGAATTGAATCTAAAGTATAGCAAAACAAGAAATATTATGAATAAAGATCCACAGAGCTGCCATGAGATGTATTTCAAATACACCTGTCATGCTTCTGACAAGTTTTGTAAAATTAAACAATATTTGTTACAAGTGTGGAAACAATGTGTTCTTAGTAATTAAATGAAAATGTAACCGATACTTCAAAAAAAGAAAAACCCAGTCTCCCCAGAATGGAAAAAGATATTTAAAATCAACAGTTTGAAACATGTTGTCCTATTTTTTTTTCCCATCTTTTCGGCTTCTTTGTACTTATGTACCATCTGGATGTTTTGGCTCATTTCTTTAATATCCCTCAGCCTCAGTGTTTCATGCCTTTCAGACTTTGCTCTAAAAATAGAAATTATTTTCTATACAATATAAACCTTTTAAATAAGTTTAACAATGCATTGTCATGTTTGTTTCTATAGAAAACACATTTGCATTTGCGTTTTGCATTTGCTTGTGAAAAATGCAGTTTATTTAACTTGTTATAGAACCCCAGTCTGAAGGATAATATTACATATAGATGGGTGAATTATTTTCTTTGTTAAATTTAGCTCTTAAGTGTACATATGTGTTTTACCATATTAAGGATTGACAGATAAGTACAAAATTCCATGTGCACTTCTTTTAAATAACATCATTTGATGCTTTATCCAAAATACCTCAGGGACTTATTCACAAAACGGTCCACTATGAACAAGTTATGAAGGGGTGAACAATTTCATTCCACTACATAAACCCGGCACCATTGAGAGCAAAGCTCAGAAAGTGTCTTGTGCTAGAAAGTCTTCATAGACCCTACATAATGAATGGTTTAGAGTGGACAAAACGTTCTCACCAAAACAACTGACTGTTTAGAGAACAGACATCTTTACATGCAATTAACGAATAGTAGTTATTGAAAAGTATACATTTATCTCTGTTGGTGGATATGTTTTTTTACTCATACCATAATCAAACTATATGTACAGTCCAAAGTATACAATTGCACACCAACCTTGAATTCTCAGGGAGCTCCAGCAGTAATGCATATAGATTCAAAAGATAGTTACCGGCACTCATAGGACTTGTTTTAAAAGATTTCTTGAAACTCTGTTTTTCTGGTCAACGTTTCAGTCGTCCGGATGAAAGTCTATCAATAAAAAGACTGAAACGTTGACCAGAAAAAACGGAGTTTCAAAAAATCTTTATTAAAACAAGTCCTACGAGTGCCGGTAACTATCTTGTTGAATATTATATATATATATATATACACACACATATAATCGCTTATTTATATTATTATTATAATTTAATAATAGTCTACCATTAATTCAACGAGGTCTCTTGCAAACCTAAACCTTAGCAAATTTTCCAAAAATAATTTTAAGAATATTCCAAGGCTGCAATATATCACAAGCATCATTTTATCCACAAGTCCTTTATGTTGATTATATTTTAAAGCCAGTCACGTTAAAGAAAAACAAACAAACCTTGAAAGTATCAATAAAAGGTTTTCTGACCTAGAACTCCACATTCAAATAACTTTAATAGCAAAATGATTTCATATGTTGGTATACAAAAAAAGGATTCTTTTTTATTATTTTTTGCATTGTGGATTTCTTCAATTCAGCCTTTACATCAGTTTTAACATTTGATTGCATTAACGTTACTAAACTTAAGAACCAATTTTACTCCTCTCTATAGTCATGTTTTCTTTTCTTGTCACTATAGAAATATATCCCTCTTTATAGTAATGCCTTCCTAACATTTTGTGCATTGTTGTTACCGATACAGCTGTAACACTTTAAATTAAGAACTCTTTCAATGTTATTTTTTCGAATATAACTGACCTTGTTTCAGGTGTGTAGTTAAAGAGCAGTTATTATATTCAATTGCAAGCTGTGTCAAGTAGGTAGATGGTCAATTTAGTTGATGATCATACTAAATTCTCAACTTACTGATGCTTCTTTAATATTTCATTTATGGCTTTTACTTTCAGTCAGCTGGAAAATCGAAACAAAAACAATCATAAAGACAAGGGACAGCAAAGGACATGTATAATGACACGTGATAAAAGCTGTCGGGAAAGATAAGTGGGCTCAATTGATTCTATACTGGTAACATTCTTCTTGGTTGTTCATGTTTATATGGAATAGGGAGACTCGCTTATTATAGTGAGATTTTGCTTTCTGTCAACAGTAAATTGCAGTAACATTATATTTGCCATGTTTCATCTCAGATATAATCATAAAAAGAAACACACAGAAACATGAATAATATATCTGAAGACATTCTTGGTATATGTGACACTTTGTAAAGTATGATACATTTTGCACATGCCACTGAATCATTCATGTAAGGGAGAATAACCTATGTTTTTTTGCTGTAATAGTTTTAAATATTGTCAGGCATATTTTCTTTTCTTCTGTTTATTTACCACATGTTTATTAAATATGTTATCCTGCTGAAAATCTAGATGGAGTATAAGGGGAATATAATCCTTAAGTTAATCAGTATTCATTTTTAACTCTAAACACGTCCCTCTATATATCTTATTGGTGCAAGGAGCAAGCTTTGCTCCATGACCATCATATCAGGTGTAAGCAAATTTTATACTACTAATTAGTCAACTTTGAAGCTTTTTTTTTTCTTTGAGTATACTGTAAGTTGCTCTTAGGAACCACAAAAATTACATAAGGGTGCAATTGGTGAAAGAGCTTCAACACCTAAGATCATGCTGGCCCAGTATTCAGATGCCTTACTGAGAGTTATATGTTGGGTGGCTTCAGCCCCTGACCTAAGGCATGAAATAAAGGCAGCCATGAATCACATTACCAGCACTGCCAAGAATTAAGGACTAAAGCTATATCTACTACCTGTGATGTACAATCACATAACATGTTCAGAGGCCCGCTCTCTTTGCTAAGCAATGGGCCAAACAGAGGAATCAGAATCTCTGCTTCCCCTTTAGGTACAAATCATTACATCAGATTCTTAAAGAGTCCCCCCTTGCCTTAAAGAAAGAACTAGCTCAAATTTCATCCAGCAGAGTCAATTCTATTTAAGCACTTGCATCTCAGAAATCGACCATCGCAGACAAAGATACCTAGTTTTCCTGTCTTCTTCATGTTGCTATCATGCTTATCTCTTTATAACCAGACTTTCCCTTGTTTGATCATTGTATTTTCCGGCCCTGCATCATGTGAATATTTGACTGGTTCTTCAACCTTTGCTTGGACTCTGGCTTTTGTGTTTGTTTTGCATTCATTGATACTGTTTTCTCCTGACCAATTTTGGATATTGACCTGGTTTGGACATTTGACCTAGCCCTGGATTTAGAATATTCCTGTCATCTTCTCATCTGCCAGCCCTAGTCTGTTGAACGCTGTAAGCAGACGACATCCAACCGCAGGGCTAGATATACTTTGCTTTGAGCAAGCTACAGTATATCTTAAAAAAGAGTGCATAACTGTTAATATGATTGTACTGAAAATTGTATTTTGTCACTGTTCAATAGTATAAAGATTTGTGGATTGTGCTTAGCTGTATTCCATATTTAAAAAGACAGTTGCTCCTTTCACAATTATTTCAGCATTATTGAAGTTACACATTCTATCTCCATCTGCTACAAAATACGCTTCACTGTGGTTTTGGCAAAAGAGAGCATATTTCCATGACTGGTCACTATGTCTCTCCTGGCAGCATCTGCAAAAAACAGAAGGGAGCCTATGGACCCAGAGTGCAACAATCATTAAGTTCTAATGGTAGCATTAAGCTTCCAAATGGAGGCCAAGCTTTGGTGGCAAACTGTTATTCATCACCAATCTAATTATCTTGTTCATCACCATTAGGGATGTTTAGGATTTTCTGAACCAAAGACAAAACAGGATACAAGCAGATCATTTTATCCTATATTATGAATCCCCATGATAATTCTCATATACGTCTGCATGAGATGAATAAGCATATGGTATTGCTAGGTTTGCACAATACATCTGAGAGCAATGTGGTTACATAATGACAGCTCTCTCTTTAATCTTCCCACATACTAGTTTACAGTAAACTAATGCCACTGCCGGTAGAAAATAGACATAAGTTTGTGAATGTGTTTTATCATGTAAGTTATCCAAGAAAATGAGTAAAACCTACTTCATTTCGGAACTCCTCAAGAGTAAGTAAAGTTAATTTTCTTATAGAAAAGTTAGAAATGGGCTAGCTAGTTCTGGAAGAGTACAAACCAATCTGAAACCAAGACGTGCATTGTTTTTGCCCACTGAGTCTGCATAAGTCCTAAGTTGGCCTGCCTTCCATCCTTCCATATGTGCACCCAAAAAAGAAAGGAGGCATTTTTGCCAGCTCATCTTTGGCTCGCCCTTCTTCCATAAAAAAGCTAGACCCAAGCCCACTCTAGTTGTCCCAGCCTGCACCAGGATTTAATTCAAAATGTAGCTATAATGTACCAGATAATAACAGAAAATCATCATTAAAAATACAATCTGTATATAGAAGGACAGAAAAATGCCCATCTCCAAAAATGAGCTGAAATAAATCCTTTCTGCCCTGAGAAAATGCTTCATTGTTTTGCCTGAGATTTCACTAGGCATACGTATGTATCATGATTTGATGTTTCTCCCGACCTTTGTACTCATCAATCCATCAATGGGAGTTACCATAGAATCATATGAACAAGAATGCTTTTTGTAGGGATATGTAATCTCAAGGACTGGATATGAGTACAAGTTTAGGAGTAGAACAACCATCAGCCACCTCCTCTATATGGATGACATGAAGTTGTATGCCAAGTGTGGACAAGACATCAACTCACTGATCTGCCTGACACAGATTTACATTTACATTGGAATGTAATTCAGACTGGAGAAATGTGGCTGTATTGTAGTGAAAAGAGGGAAGATACTTATGACTGATGGTGTTGAACTTCCAGAAGGGCACATAGCCGACATACAGACTAGCTACCAGTACCTTGGTATCCAACAGTCACATGGGAACCACAATGAGGAGGCAATTAAGGCCGAAGTGGTCCCAGTGGTCATGAAGCACTCTGGATTGTAAGTCCTAAGCTGGGAGAGTGGCTCAACAGTTAGCAGGAGCAACGCCAGAGGAGTGCAGCACTAGGAACAGCTAAGATACTGCACACAACCCTCAAACTCCTAGTCCTCTGGTAGGGGACCAGAGTTTGAAGAAGACACATACCATTAATAGGGGGCCAAAGCGCCAACTCCAGTATTGTAGCAGACTGGATGCCCAAGATGCATTTGCAGTATCCAGTCCAGGACATCTTCCACTCCTGCATCTTCTTCCTCATCTTCTTTTTTTCACTCTCCTCTTCTATCTTCAATTTTCCATGTCTGCATCTCCCGGACATAACCCGGCGGGAGCTTCCACCAAAACGGCAACACTTGCGGTGACATCCTCTCCCCGCTCCACTAATGCTCCATATTAACAGTGATTGATATTGCAAAACGCCATTGGAGAGGGGAACACAAATTTCTTCAGAAATCACGGATAGATAAATATATA
>VKOC01006110.1:0-18186 GCA_009364415.1 Spea multiplicata
GGGTATGAGGAGTACAGTTTCAGAGAGATTGAGTTTTACGTAATTTACTACACAGAACCAAGTTTATTAGTAGGCACACACAAGTCACAGACAGACGAGGATTTCAGGATGTCCCCGTTTAAACTCAGGTGAAAGCGCAGCCTTCCTAATTCAGTGAACAGAACACATACTGCATGCCCAAACGCACATGCCCTCCTAATTTTGATTTCTATGGTAGAACCTGAGTGGCCTTCACAGACCCTTGACCGCAGCCTCAGAGACCTACATCACATCAGCGCACACCTTTGCTGCCGTTCTTGTGGCTAAAAAAGGAGCAAAACCCGGCAGCAAACATTGAGTGGGAAAGTTTCAGAGCATGAAGGGGGTCAACTCCATATTGCTCCCCATGATTTTCGTTTGAGATGTTAGATGAGCAGAGACCCACATACTTTTGGAGATGAAGTATAGTTGCCGGACTGGCTAATTTACAGTGAACATCTTTGAATTCTGTATGCTAAAGGTCAGACTTTAAGAAAGCTCATTTAAAACACAGAAAATGCCCTTATTTTTAATTAGGTTCTGTAGACTCCCCTCCAGCATGAAGAATGCAAACATGTCCAGTTTAAAGGGCTTGACCTCACAACCCTAAAATGGGAATATGTTTGATAAAACTATAGCCCACAGTCATTGAAATGCCTGGGAATTCTGATATTTTATTAAATAACGTGAAACTTGGAGAGCCACACAGAAAAAAGCAACTACCTTTCCCTTTTTTGGGCTGATTGTGTGTTATATTAGTTTCCTTTTTTCCTCCAATCCTTTTTCTTTTATCTTTTATCTACTTTCTTATCTCTTTTCATTCTGTGGAAGTTTCGCTCCACCGCTGTGATATATAATTGTTTTCACATGTAACAGAGAAGCAAAGGATGGGCCAAGCAACACTCTCTGGAATCGAGGGAAATAAGTGGAATTTTCTTTTCTTTTGGGATTTCCTAAAGTGAACCCAACTTGAAAACTGAATTCTTCATCATTTCTAAACAGTTGCATTTGTATAACTGATATATATATATATATATATATATATATATATATATATCATAGTATTCTATTTGTAACAATGAAAGTAGGAGTAAGTAATCAAATTGTTGATTAGTACCCTTCAACACAGGGAAATACAAATAACAGTTATTATCCCTGTATTATAGTATTATAGAAGCTGACAAATTGCAAATTAGCAAAATGTTGACTGAAAGTAAGGTATTTTACATTAATATAGTCTCTGCTCCCAAGAGCTTTCTCTGTCTGGCCAATAACACTCCCGCTCTACCAGATTAATTTACCTGTAGTGACTATTTAAACATTAGAGAAAAGTTAACATATAGTAATTAGCGCTAGTACTCAGTTACCATTCCTATGCGGATATCTCCAATATCTAGAAATATTACCATTTTCATTGTTATTAGGTAAAGACTAGTAAGTTCCCCCAAAAATAATTTAGCTACCTGCACTTACTTACATCCATGGCCGACCTAAAAACATGGAGCAACTGCAAGTATTTCGGGAATATTGATCCCTGCATATAATTTAGGGGTAAAACATGCACGTCTAGGTCTTAATCCAGAACTGCCTATTATACATACATTTTAATAAAAACAATGTTATAAAATCATATCTACAAAAATAAAATACACGAGAGTGATCCCAATGTCTCTTACTTTGCATGTGAGTACTAAGGGCTTAACGTTAGACGTCACTAAGCTCCCCACTGGGGTACTTGGATGGCGTAGAAGTAGAAGTGGGGCAGAAGGACTAAGTGATTAGAAATCATGTGAGAAACCTTAACGCCTTGTAAATTATTCCATAGAAATTCCGTATTTTACTTTCTGATGAATATTCTAGTGATGTTTCATGTCACCCTGTCTATCCCCTTTCAGTGGAATTACTTGTGATTCTCAAGCTTAGGAAGCGTTTCATTTGCTTATGTTTACTGAATGCTTAATAATTATATTGTGTTTACGGAAATTAATTTAAAATTCAGTTTTAACTTTGAAAAACTATGATAATAAAACATTTCACTTTCCAAGCATGTAAGGCATGGAATTTACTATTCAGCTCATCTTGATGTTGCTCAATATCTCCCATTAGTCTCAGCCAGAGGAATACTCTGAAGTCTTCTTCTGGGTCTTATAACAAGGTGAACTTGCAGTCAAAGAATGGCACATGTAGCCTATAGATAGCTGTCAGGCTAAGATACATATGATGCTAAACCAATTCATGTTAAAACTAATAATGAAGGAGGACCATAAATTACCTGTAGGCTCCTCTGTTGTACCAACAGCGGAGATACTTGGTCACAGTGAAAATTCATTTTACTTTTACCTCTCAGCAGATCTTTCATTAAGATCAATAAACATATGTGTTCATAAGAGGATATGCTTAACTCTCCAAATGGAAGAAAGGGGGCAAGAAAACCCCATCTAATTCCTGAGATATAGATTCAGAATTTACCTAGAGAGGTCAGCCCATGCCTCTCAATTCCCTTTATATAGTAAATATAGGCAAATAACCTGTTGTATATCCATTCATGATTTTCGAAAAAGCCTTAATTTAGTCTCCTTTCAGCTCTGTATGGGGATAATACATCTGTCTCTTATGTAGAATTGCAAGAATTGGAAATGCAGCCTCTTTAACTCTTTATGGTGCTGTGTGATATAACTCCTCAGCCTTTATTGTTTAGGTTTGTGCATGGGTAGGTGGAACATCAGCATGGGGCTCTGTGTGTAGGGATGTCTTGGGGATGTCTGGAGGGATTGAGTTTAATGTCCTTCACTAACCCTTAACTAGTTGTGGAGAAGGGGGCTTCATGACCTCTGTAGCCACTGGCAGCCCTGGGGTTTGCTTGTCTCTAGTTCTTTTCATATGACAGGTCTACTAGTTCTAGATCTAGAGAACCTAAAAGCCCCAACTAGTAAACCATACCCTTGGGGGGTGAATTGGTAGAGTCTGCAGTGTGGAAGCCAACAGTGTCTGGTGTATCCAGACAGTTTCCAGGGCTGCTCTGTGTTGGATGTAATGCAGCCATGATGGTGCTGGGACCCAGCAGTTTAGAACAGCCTAGGGGACAATCCATAGGAGCCACAGCAGGTCATCCCTACCCAGAGGCTTCGGGCAAAAGGTGAGTTAGTGCTTTACAGACTAATGGGGGGAATCGCATTAGATCTGCTGGAACTAAGACTATAGGACCCAAGTAACCAGTGAGCACACACATATACATACATTCACACACACACATATGGCATATAGACAAAATGAGAGTCATTAAAGGACTATATATATATATTATTGCTGAATGTTAAACAAGAGACTTCTTGCTAAATGCATAGCGATCAATGATCAGCTGTGGAGTTTGAGTGAAGTGTGCATTCAGCCGGCTGCCCAGACAACGGGAAAGGCACTCACCGATCCGCAGGACTTGTTGGGACGTCTGGGAGAAGGTGGCAAAAATGCAAAGAAAGGGGAGTAAGAGGGCAGAGCTGGCACAGGGATCCATCCTAACCACGGAGGCGTCTCTGCTGCTGCTGAAGCGGCTCTCCTCTCCCTGCATTCAGTTCATGCTGAGCTCTTCTGATTCATTGGGAGCGAGGAGCAGATGCTGGCGGTTTGGGTTAAATTTCCACCTCATTCTCTGTTTCATCCACTTGTCTCCCTTCCCTGCTGCTGCTTCCCAGATCTCTCTAGCCCATCACTACATCACTTGGTCTTCTGTCCAGAACCATCCAAATAACAGCAAAAGTCTGGCTTTGTCTTAATGATGAGCACCACCAGACAAGGTCCAAAGATGCTTTCTCAGAGGACCGTCCAGCCAGTGGTCTTCTCCAGCAGCCAAGAGAGAGACTGAGCCTCCAGTGTCTGTGAGTTCCAGCAGATTAACCTCCCATCTGATCCACATTTACTCCTCTGCAAGTACTTTAGGCTTCTCCCCTCTCCAGAGATGATTGGATCTTCGCTTGGAATCTAATGATAAAAGCAATTCTAATCTTCATGTTGTGTTGGATGCTCTGTATCTGGATGATTAAGTCTGCAATCAGCATGGAAGTGCCCTCACCTCCCATCCCCAATCCAGATCTGCCTCTTGTTCTTATTAAATGAGCATTTTAGGGACCACCCCTCGAACTAATCAGTCTGAACCATCCATGCCAGGGCTGGCTTCACACCTCCTCCTCTGTAATGACTGTAATGTATGCTGCTATTAGAACAACGTCTCACCTGCGATCAGCGGAGCGATCAGCACCACAGACAGCGACCTGCTTGTTGAATGCTGGAAACAGGTGATGAGACTGAGCAAAAAGTTTCGCCAAATGTATCAACAGCTCCATTTGTAACAAATTGATCCTTCCTAAGAGGATGCTGCTGCCTCTTGCACCTTATGGGTTAATGTATCCCTATATAAACCTAATGAGCAGCTAGACAGAGAAGGCTTTAAATAAAATCATCAGATCTGGTTTTTAGATGTCATGCCTATAGAAAGGGGGGGGCACACACTTAACCCTTTAAAGGACAGCTGCAGGGTAACACCATGGCACCCAACCTTTACACATGCAAACATTTTCAGCACCAAAGAGGTAAGGCGTGTATTACAGAGCCAAGGGGGTTTAATAACCACATGGTTAAAGGGTTAACAGTAACAGTATGGTTTCGTATACAATTATAATGGTAGCACATCTGATGAGATACATACAGCATGAATCTATAGGCATCGCCCCTAAACTGGGGCTATTATGGTTTTGTACTGGTAGCATTTTAGAATATTGTATATGTACTAAAAAAAAATAACACATTGATTATAGTCCATAATTATCTAGATTTTATATACACTCTACTTGTCAAATAAAGCAGTGATTACACTCAGTAAAAAAGTATCTGCAGGATAACTGAATATCCATCCTGGTACTGAAAGGGTGGCTGGAGATAATTACCTATAACATAATCTGAGTGTTTTCCATATAAGGTAATGATCTAGAAAAAAAAGAATTGATGTATATTAGTATACGGTGTTATATATCATGTAGGGTCTTTAAATAGATGTCTTGGCTGCACATTATCAGCAATAGGTTTGGGTTACATTGATTATGTTCATTGAAGGAGCAGCTAGTAATGGTTTGGAAAAAGCAAGAAGTGAAAGCCTGGATGTATAGTTTTTAATTTAATGCAAACTTCTTTAGATGTCTCCTAATCATATTTTATTCTTTATGATAGTAGCAGACACATTCCGTTGTAGATACGTCAGCAAGATCTCCACAGCACCTTCATAAAACTGAAGGTTTTATAGAATAAGGTTTCCAGACACTCATAAAGTGTAAAGTTTGAGTGGTGAGGTAGGGTTATTTGTTCTTCACGCACATCCAGTTAAGAATACACAATGCCCATTAGTTCTCTTGAACATGCGCATGCACATCTGTGTCTCTTTCCCATAGACACACATTATTTTATACTTTAACATTTATAGCGTTTATGTCATAGGTAGTACTTAGCCTTGTTCTGGAACGTCTGAGCTTGGCCACAAAGCCATTTAAATGTCAAATGTTTACTAATTATTTAATGGTGAAATGTTTTATTGGGTCTACATAGAAAAAAAGTGGTTTATTCACTAAAGGAAGAGTTAACAGGAGAGTTGTGCTTCCAACTTCCCCACTTTACTATTCATTATGAAGGTCCAATGCCAGTGAGCTTCTTCTGCATGAACAGCTTAACTGGCTCTGTATAATGTATAGTTATATCAGTGAGATTTCTTTCCTCCTCGCCTATTGAAATATGCATTATACAGGGCCAGCTCAGCCCTTCCTGCTGGTGTTGGCCCTTCATAATGAATTGTGCATTGAGGGAGCTGAAACCACACAGCTCTCCTGCAAGCTCTCCTATCAACTGACCATGCTAAAGGCAAAGATCTTGTCAAACCAACTTAATTGATTTTTTTTGACTGGGTAACTAAAATAATAGATCAGGAAGGAGCTGTTGATATAACCCCTATGGATTTTAGTAAGGCATTTGACAGCGTCCCTCAAAGAAGAATCAAATTAATTGGGGGCTTTGGTTTTTAAAATAGTTGACTGGATAAGGCAATGAGTGACAGGAGACAGAAAGTTGTAGTTAATGTTAGGTCATGTAACTAGTGGGGTACCTCCAGGAACTGAATTGGGACCCTTACTTTTTATTATTTTCCAGGTGTATTACAAAAAGATATTAATGGTGATGGATGTCTATTTGCAAAAAATTAATTAATTCAAGGGATTTAACAAAGTACAGAAGTTAAGTTTATTTCAGAGGAGAAAGAGGCCATAACTAAAACTGGAGGACCAGAGGTTTAGATGTAAAGTTTTACTTTACAGAGGGGGTGGTAGATAAATTTAACAGCTGCCCATCAGAAGTGGTGGAGGTTAATAATACAGTGAGGGACTGATTAAGGTCTGCGCCTCCACGTCAGGAAAAATGGGCAGAACAGGCTAGATAGGCTGAATGGTTCTTATCTGCTGTCAGATGATAGGTTCCTATGCAGTTTAGTGAATAAAATAAGCTTTGAGGATTTCAGATGTCTCTTCTTTAGATGAAATGAATGAAGTATTTTCTTAGTTCCATCTGAAGATCTCTTGTGTGACTCTTCTTCTTCTTCTTGTATCCAAGACTCCATCTTCTCCTGGACCAACATGGCTACTAAATTGTCTTAGATAAACAAATGTTCTATTAACTTATTATTATTATTATTTCATTATTCTGTTGGTTCTTACATAAACAGTATATTAAATGTGATTTCTTAAACACAACCATGCAGGTTTAGCTAGACAGCTTTAAGCCACTAAAAGCCACGGCAATGCATTATTGGTCCTTTGAAGCCGCCAGATGCTTCTTAGTTCTGCAACTGTGAACAAATCTTTAAATGGCTTTCTTGGTGAGACTCTATAGCGTTGTATTGATTGATTTTCTCTCAGATAAATGAAAAGAGTTTTAGTATTAACCTACAATGTACATTTTTCTTTTTACTCAGTAGCAGGCATAATAATGATAATAAGAACCATTTGTCAGAACAAGAACCTCTGGCCATGTTATGGAAAGGAATCCCCACGATGCCCAGCCAACAGAAATTCTTTTTTTAAATAAATATAATATTTATATTGTCCCTTTCTGATTTTTAACAGTATTCAATTAATTCAATAAAATCGTCTATACCTTGTACTTTTGCTTTTCAATTCTTCATTTGCTTCAAATTTACATTAAAATTTTTTATTTTAAAACAAAAACCCAGCAATTTAAATCAGTTTCTGTGCTGATTTCATCTCATTCCTAAACCTACCTCCAGAACTTTCCCCACACAGTATGATAACTTAAAGGGTCGCTCCAGTCATCATATGCATTTTAATGCTGAGAGCTAAGAGGTCCCTTTTACTTTCCGTTGCGTCTCTTTTGCAGATGGATGGGGGGATTCTGCGGAGAATTTCCCTTTATGCACTTACACCTTTGTGTGTTGGTTAGTAACATCATCACGGACAGCAGCCACCCCTTCCCCTAGCATTGTCTCACACACAGCAGCTGCTTCACCCCAGCTACCGAGACGTCAATAGTACCAATCTGCCCATCAGAGTTGTTTCCAGCAACCCCCCCGGAGAAAGCCAGTAGCCAGGAGGCACCAACTTGCACCTAGGCTCCCAGAATGCAGCTGCTAGGAGCCATCTTCTTTAATTGTGCACATCCATCTTCAAATACATTTTTACATGTATACATGTAATACTAAATTGTTACATAGCAAGATAAAAAAAAGGCAAAATATTCAACCTATCCAGGATTTTCCTTATTTTATGGGTGTGGTGGAAAAAAAACCCCCCAATAACCCCCCAAAAATAAACGTTTATGCCATTTTACCCATTTAAACTAATCCAGTTTATAATTAAAAGCGTCCACAGTCCCTGCAGGCCCATGAGAAGTGCACTCCAGAGCTTCACAGCCCTTACTGTAAAGAACATCAATGAATTCTCTAATAGTCTTGGCATATCTGCAACAAGACTCTATATGAAAATAGAATTTTATTTATACAGCTTGAATGCCATAACCGTAATGTCACAGGTTTATATTACTATGTTAACAATATATTCTCAATGTTTAATGCAACCATCATACTAAGATATATTAACATTAGCTACAGATATGAAAGTGAAATTGTTTTTGAATAAACATTATTATTAAAAACCAGCGATCATGCTAAGTGGTGTTGCCAAGTTTATAGATGAACTTGTAACCCAGACAAAGTATATAAGATAACTAAAAAGGGAGTTGGGGGGGCACTGTAATGAATAAGACACCATATCTTAGGGGTATGTTGAAATATATCATCTTTATGGGTAAATATCATACTGATTTTCACATTATATGAATTTATTTTTGGGTTAAATGTAATTATTGTTTATATTTATATATTTAATAAACATACAGGCTTTATAAACAGTTCTCACTTCTTTATTTTATTATTCAGTAGGAATAGAGAGACCTTACGTTTATACAAAACGTTTTCTTAAGGTACTTATATGATACGCTCAGGTAAATCCTGCTAAAAAAGGTTAAAAATGGAAATAAAATTATGGATCACATTATAATTGAAGAAAAGTAAATCTTTGTTTTTTTCCCCAACTTTATCATCAAAACCCGCTCTCAGGGGGGGTCTCAGAATGATGTTGTTTAGGGGTCTTAATCAAGCTGTCAGACCACAATGCAGGTTTCATCAAAGCTATTAGTACCGATCACTTAATCATTAATAATATGCCAGGTGCAGACCATGTGATGAGTATCCAGAAATTGCCATAGGAAAAAACCCCAAATCTCTCCAGACATGTCGCCCGACTCCATAATTATTTATAGCAGTAAACAATTATTACAAGAAACTTGCTTTAATTAGCGGTAATTAACCAGCGTGTCAGTTGGGTGATGAATGTATTAATGATATGTCGAACTAACAATAGTGCATAAAACCAAGACATGGTCTGCTCAGTTAAAGAGTCACATCATGTTCCATTCAACACCTCCTTATAACTTGTAATAAATAAAGCAAAGTGCTGGGTATACCTTTGTATTTCCTCAGGAATTTCTAGAGCATTGAAAATATTTCTCTCTTTTAAAATGCGTAAAATCCATGTTTATATTGATTTATTTAGAACATAGAAACATGTAACAGATAAGAACCGTTTGGCCTATTTAGTCCGTTCATGATGTAAAGACTCAACCACAATCTCATTGTTTTAGATTAAGGATAACCATGTGTTTATCACATACGCGTTTGAATTCCATCTACTATATCTGCTGGGAGCCTGTTCCACTTATCTACTACCCTCGCAAGAAAGTAAAACTTCCTTACATTACATCCTAGCCTCTGATCTTAATTTCATAGTCTCCAAAAATTTTCATTTTTTTCAACACCAATAATTTGTTCAATTTAGCTCCGAACAGTAACATTACCTTAAATTTTGGCTGAATCAGGCATTTTAGAGTTATTTTAGAATGTTCTCTAAATTCTCATTTTAAATGTGATGCAGACTTTAATAAAACAATGCATAATATTTATAACAGAAAATATTGTTCTCTTCCGGCTCATCTCGAACATCTTAAAAGTTTCATGAATTCCTGTAAGAATTTCTAACTTTAAAATGAAAACACATTTATCCAATAAAACTGTTATGTACCGGCATGTGCGGCGCTCCTCTTCCCTGCCTTCTGCTCGAGGAAGGGGAGACCCTCCTCCTCCTCGCAGCAGTACGGAGAAGAGGGAGACCTTCCTTGCCGCAGTCAGGGGCTGAAACTGAACAATGTGCGTGTCCATCTAGTGGTCACCTCCGGAGCTACTGCACTTTATAATGGGAGATCATGCCACACAAGATGGCCGCAGATCCTGACACAGGAAGTGATGTTTTTGGCGATGTTTTTGATCAAATTTTGGCGCCAAACTGAATTCCATGCCCCTTCCTTCCTGTTCCTATTTAAACCCTCCAGTTTCCTATGATCCTTGCCCTATGTTGATAGCGCTGCTTCAGTGTGGTGTAGCCTTGGCAGTCATTTTTGTCTTTATTTTTAATTTTATTTATTTTTGGACATTGGTTTGTTTCCCATTTTACGTTGGTTCTCTGATATTCTGACCTTGGCTTGCTATTTTTTGATCCTGTATCCTGACCTTGGCTTGTTTGACCCTGTTACTGCTACCCTTGGGTTCTACCTGACTCTGGTGTGCGCGCCAAAAACTTGTTTATAATGTCTTTTCCTTTTTCTTTTTTTATGTCTGTTTCTAGTATTACCGCCTGATTTTAATTCTGTTTAATACCCTTTAATAACTGTGAAATGTGTGCCTAATTTTGGAATGCATCTGTCAGTCAATTTTAGTGCTTTTTAAGACTACATTAAAATAATACCTCCGGTAGAATAATACTATTATGCGGCAAATGAGGAATGCAATGAGATTTTGAAATCTCTTTCGTACATCTGGAGACATAAATATCAGTTTCTTAAAATATATGTAGATTTTTTACGCAGCTGCAAAGAATTAAATTTCCATTTTTGCACCTTAAAATTCTGAATAGTTTCTGCTTTCTCTGATAACGGTCAACTATAAAAATGATAAAGGCAGACTTATATTGATGTATTTTACATGGAAACATCCTATTTAATGTTCTCTGGGAGCCTTGTGTCCAAGGAGATTTCATTCAGTTTTTTTTCCTTTACACAATGTGCTTTTCTCCAGTCAGACTCTTTACATTTTTATGCGGTGGGACGTAGAATCTGTAGGAACATGAGAACCATTTAGCCCGTCTAGTCTGTTATGCCTATCCCATTCATATTTTCATTCATCTCGTTGTATTATCCTTTACTACTTCTCGTTTACTTCCACCCTTTCAGTAAAGTACCTAACATTGCATGTAAAGCTCTGACGTTCTTGTTCTAGATTACGGCCTCTTGCTCTAACATTTCTTCTCCTTTGAAATAAACTTTCCTCCTGTACTTTGTTGAATTCCTTTATGCACCATGTTGCCCCAATTATATGCTGCACTCTTTCCCCCTAATTAGAACCTGTAAATTAGATGTTTTCAATGCCCCCTAGCTTTCCCGCCTACTGCTTCCATGCCCCTGTCTTCTTTTGCATGGCTCTGCTTCTTCTCTTGGATGTTCTTGTTCTTCTGTCTTCCGCTTGTCCCCGTGGCTTCAGTCTTGACTCTTGGTGCACTCCCACAACATGGTGGAGCTTCCAGACACGTTCACTCTAATTGGAGTAACAAGGAAGAGGTGGAAATACCTTAAAACCCTTCAATATTGCAGACAGATTAGTTGTGAAACTAAATCTATCTGTAATATACAGGGTTCTTAGGTAGATGTGTGTGCCCGGAGCATAATGAGTCAAGACTGAACACATGGGGACGAGCAGAAGACAGCGGTACGCACTGTACCCACTACCTTTACACATGTTGTTTATAGTGATGTGGAGTTGGCTGGATCACAAATCGTTACTGTTCCTTTTTCCAAAGTTGCACTGGTCTGTACGTCTGTACGTCATCATGTACGGACACGTTCCTCTCGTGTAACATTTCTCTTGGGTTCTCCTACATTACATGAATTTCTGGATCACTGAAGTCAACATCACAGGCCATGGGCTGACCAATAGAAATCAATAGTATAAAGCAATCCCAAGATCATTTAATTAGGTTTAAATGGGAATGGGAAGATGAGAATTTGAAAACCTAGTAACATGGGGGTTTCTTTTCTAGATTAAAGATAGACATTAACACATTTGTACATTTGTGGCTGTGTTTATCATGAACAACTCATACAATCCCATATAGTTTGCAGAATTTTTTCTGTTTCACAAGTATGATGTACAGTAAAGTGTTATGTCGTATATGTGCATTCAGGGCGCTTTCACAGAAGGAGGTAATTGGGTGGGTTGTGCTTGGCCATACAGGACCCCCACACTGTACAAGGAGATGCTGGCCTTAATGCGCTGCCAGTTCAGTACTCAATGTAAACGTCATGGCCCAGACGTCCACCCAGGGAGGTGGAGAGCTTGTGCTTCCTCTGCAGTAGTTTAACAGTGGGATTTGGGTTTTGCGGGAAGGGGCCATATAAATCGCAGAGGACACTGGTTGCGATAGTTATGTTTTGCCTAGATGGCTTAGGGAACAGCAAGCTGTTTGTTAGAGGTTAAAGATTAGAGCCATGCCCAAAAAGTAGTTGCCAAGCCTGTGTCAAGACGGCAATAACAGGTTGAGTGCCTAAACTATGTTGATAGTATTACGTTGCCGGGACCCGCTGCGCCACGGAGCTCCTGAGCAGCTTGTACTTACCAGGCTGCGGCCGGTGGGGCGATTCCCATAGTCCACGCCTTCCTTCCGACAGGGGAAAACAGTTGTTACCTATACAGGTATCTGGATCCATCCATGCTTTGCCTATTACACTACCAAAACTTACCTGCCTACACCTGAGCCTCTTGACTGCTGGCCAGAATATATATTGATGGAGATAGATTATTAAAGTTTGACAATATAGGTTTATGCATGATGAGGTGCGAATGCATTTCAATTATTAAATAAAATGTTAAAGCATCTAGTAAATAAATTCTGCTGGCCATTTCAGTATCCAGTCTGCCTTCCTGTTTTAATGGATTGTTTTTAATCTTGGTGATATGTGCAACTGGAGGGCCAAATGGGGAGGGTAAAACATGAAAATGTGTTACATTAATAGAAAAACTTGGACTGGCTATAGGACTCACCGGGCAAATGCCTGGTAGGCCAGTGCACAATAGCGGCTTTCTATACCTTTCTAAAGCCACTTCCACCGCGTGTCTCCAGTAGGCTTCCGTACGAAAACCAGTTTTCATCCCCAGTCCAATCCTGTTCATATTTAACACAAGGTACCTACGCCATACCGGCCCTTCATAAAGTCATTCTAAGAAAATAAACTATTGAGATAGACGACAAAAGCCTATTAAGCTAATAGACTATTTTTATCTTTCTAATAAAGGTACAGACACTGGCTGATTGACATAACATGTTTATTAATCATTGCTAAACAGCAGCGGTAATTTATAGCTGTTCACTGCACATATAATAAAACACTCTACATAATATTCATTTTTTAAATTAGAACATTAAATCCACGTTATTACATAATTTTCTATTATTTCCTGCCTTATTGCTTCCATAAATGCATTTTTTTTCAATATAAAAATTGACCTTGTCTATTTAATTACATGTATACTGTATTTCAAGTAACTTCTTTATAATGGCCTAGAAGTATTATCTAATCTATTACGACTTCAAATACGGGACATGCAGTACATATTCTGTATATATTACGCATTTCTAAACATGTTAATTATTATTCCTCTTTATACTACTGGGTGAAATCTGCAAATTGTTATCGCTTTTTAAAATGTATGATGTAACTATATAATAGAAGAACAGTACATTATGTTTATTCATATAGCACCAGCCTATTCTGTAGCGCTGTTACAGGACAGGACAGTGAAAATATTTAACAAACATAATTTAACATGACAATAACATCCCTGGCAAAGAGGCAAACGAGGGCCCTGTGCTTGTGAGCTTACAATCTATTGGAGTGCGTGGGGTGATTAAAGTATGGTATCTATGCAAGGACCGTGTGGAAATAAGATGAGAACAAGGTAGGGCGATCTCTGCTCCCACATCCTATGAGTAGTAAAAAAGGGAAAAAAAAATAATAATAAAAATAAAAAAAACTAATAAAAATATATATATATAAAACTTTCCAATTTCTAAAGTTTTAAATGAACACAGAATGCCTCTCTCAGTCTCTGCGTGATTTATTAAAAATACAATGTTTCAACCAAGACAGATCTGCATTGTATTTAAACAGGCGAATAGATGGGTGTTGTCCAATGTTTGTTAAATACCCTGTAAGAGCAATGAAGAGTCCTTGGTATTACTTATCAACTGTTTCAAGTGCCACTTAATGGCCACACTATGGAAAAAAAACACATTACGAGCCAGAAGAGGGGCAAAATGTACGAGGGGTCCAGGCGTCATAAAATAATTGATAATATGGTCTTGTAAATAAAGGAATAAACGTAGGAAGCGCATGTTGAATAAGGATAATACTATTTTCTCCAATTAGAAGCTAGAGAGTTAATTGAAGCTCTTCATTGCTAATGTGTCTTAATTCTATTTTGCCCCAGTATTTGATTATAGGGATTCTGGCTCTTGGATGCCATCAAAACATTGTTAACCAAGTCAATAGAAGCAGTCACCCTCCACAACATATTATAAAAGTGTTACATTTGTTGCAGTTGATCCCCAGAGCAAACCCAATAAGCTGACCTACAAGCGCTTCTTACTAAACCTGTGCATTCAGATTCGTACAAATTTTTATTTCATACGAAAGTCTAAAAACGACCACAATGAAACAAAAAGAAGCAGAGAGCTCCAAATTTTCGTTTGAATTCTGTAGGTTTTTCCCTCTCATGCTCTCTCCCGCTCTCGCACACTCTTTCATGCTCTCTCTGAATGTCTCTCTACCTTCTCTACCAAGCGCTTTCATGTCTTCTTCTTTTCAGCAGCTCCACTTCTTGTCTTGCCTCTGTTTGTTCTTCTGTAGTCTTCCTTGTTTGTTTGTCCGCTTCTCCCCGATATCCGCTCAGTTAACCTCCGCGAAAAGGCAAAGCCTCCACACACACACCCTCTCCCCCAGCTGGGGAAATGGATGAGAGGCTGTCCCCATGGGGGGGCTCCATTGCCTGTCCTTTTGTGAAAATACTCCAAGAGACCAGAGAAAGGGAAGTGTAGAAACACTTGGATCTGCATTATCTTGGCCTGGTGTGGGCTTTCCGTAAAAGATAGAGGGAGAAAGTGAGAGAGTGTGTGAGAGATATGAGAGACTGAATGAGGGTTAGTGACAACAAATTTTGTTTCCGAATGGAAAAGGGCCTCCGAATATTGTCAGAACGGAAAGGGCAGGAAACAAAATTTGTCTGAAAACAAATGGACCAAAAATAAATTAAATAAAAACAATTCTTCTCCAGGTTTCATCACATAAAAAAAACACATGCTATGGCAACGACCCATCAGTGTCTGCATTTGTGTCAATTAAATGGGAACTCCCAATAAGTTTCTTATTACTTGTATCACATTAAAAATATGTTATTGTATTTCTTTTGTAACCGTTATAGTTTTTTACATAATATAATGTTTTAAAGTAACTGCATATTAGCTACTTGACAAGCACCTTGACTCCTCATCATACTGTCTGTGGAATGATTTGATCATAATCACCGGTATGACAGCTGGGTGATTAATGAAAGTCTAAAGAGGAAAGGATTTTATTAGCATTGCCATAATAAAATCAGCTAAATGTGGTCTTTGAGCTGGGAAAGTAACCAGAAATATCACATGACTGACAACAATGGCCGCCCACAGGCTTTTGGTCAATTCTAGCCTACATTTCTGTAAATGGCAATGGATTTCATGCACAAGCAAAAACAAATTCTATGGGACTTCCCTTTTTAAAACCCCTTAAGGACAACAGGTTGTCCTTAAACCCATTAATGACAATCCATTGTGAGCCCGTACATGTATGGGCTTTGTCATGAAGGGGTTAAGCCTTCCCTGAAAATTTATGAATGAAGCAAAATTTTACATAAGTCATATTCAATTTTCATTTCATTTTTTTAAAATGTACTTCATTTTACTTTTTTAAAATGTACTTTCTTGTCACTGATTGGTTGCTTGAGGCAGCCAATCAGAAGCAAGAATCATCAGTTTCTGAAGAACGCATATTAAAGTACTCACAAAGGGTTGAGGCTACTCACGGAGTACTTCAATGCACTTTCTTCTATAGTAGAGCTGTCAAAGATACTGAACTGTCCCTTTAATATCGATAAACATACAATATACAACCTTCCTGCTTTTAACGATGAGATACATAAGTTCTGGAGGTTTTGCATTCAATTAGCTGCATAGTTTTACGAGAGCAGAATGAGCGAACCTCAGGGTTATCCTCTGACCGTAGATCTTCTCGCTGTAATATATATGCCATTTAATGCCTCTCTTAGCAGAACAAAAACTCCATAGAAGCCGCGAATTTGTGGCGTTCTTTGCAGACTTTTTTTTCTCGAAAAAAATCACTGTTTTATAACTGTTATCCAGTATACATTTTTTTTGTTTGCTTTTAGAGACTTGATTTATATTACATTCTGTATCAAAACAAAATATTATGCATAATTGCAGGATTGACTATTGTGCTGAAATTTATGGATTTTGTTTCTAAGCCTTAGAAATATAAAATTTTCACTTTTCAGAATCGTTTGCAGAAGCGCCCAAAGCTTTTCTCCCAGATTGCCGACATCTGCAGCCCTGCGCCATTCACTGTAAATAAACTTGCCAAACAACCTCAAGGTAGGATATTGTGATGTTCATCCATATTTTAAACTTCTGCCCGTCGCAATCTTTTTTCCTGTATTTGTTTGTTTATTTCTAAATGAACGGCCTAAGAGATGGCGTTTTGAATTTATTAACATGAGGAGAGGAAAAAAAAGAGAGAGTAAGGAATAAAGTTTGTTCTGAAGAAAAGGTCATAATCTAAAACTAGAGGATTAGAGGTTCAGAAGTAAAAGAAGGAGATTTTACTTTACTGAGAGGGTGGTAGATAAATGGAACAGCATCCCAGCAGAAGTGGTAGAGGCTAATACAGCAAGGGAATTTAAACATGTACCTGGGAACTTCACAGCTCCGGCTACCCAGAGCGTTCCCTTGCGGACACGACCAGGACCACACACTGACGTCGGTGTGGGCAGTCCCGCTGGCGTTGGTTGGCGGTCCCGCTGTTGTCGGTGGGCGGTCCCGCTGTTGTCGGTGGGCGGTCCCGCTGACATCGGTGGGCGGTCCCGCTGACATCGGTGGGCGGTCCCGCTGACGTCGGTGGGAGGTCCTGCTGACGGGGGGAATACCCCCATGCAAAGGAGAAAAATGGGCGGGGAGCGGGGCGTGTCAGCACCCCGCTCCCGCGACCCGGAGGGTTCGGGTCTTGACCCGGAGAACCGGAGGAGCAGAGCTCAAACCCAGAGAGTTCCCAGGGATGAGCATAACACTTTACTGAATCAAAGACAAGAACCGATTTGGGTTGAGTCTTTACATCAAGAAAAACAGGCAGACTAGGTGGGCCGGATGTTTCTGATCCCCCATCAAATTCTATGTTTCGATTTTTTTAGTTTGTCATATATTTATATATTTCTACTTTTTTTCGTGTGTCATACGTTTATAACAGCTGTTTGATTACAAAAGAAAAATACATTCGGAACGGAGAGGAGGTGGATGCAGCCAATACAAGTAGCTGCCAAAAAAAGTTCTTTATAAAAGACCTACAATTTTTTTATAATTTATAGGCAAAAACTGGCAAAAAAAACCAAACACACTATATGTTTGCGTACGCATGTTCCTGCGACATGCTGAATTTCTTGGCAAGCTAAAGTGTTAATTATTAATAAAGGCTATTTTGGTCCGTTGCTAATTAGCTAGAATTCCTATGTGTTGGATAAAGACAGCTTTACTAGAATGTAAACAAACTGTCTAAAATGGAAAACGCACAGAGGGTCAAAAGCTATTTTAATGCATTATTTTTTCTTTAAAGCCTTATTAAAAAGATTAGGACTATTATGAATAAAAGTGGGTTTTGTTGTTTAGAAGTGTATTTCACGGAATGTTTGTGATATTCGATTGTTAGCTGCTGGATCTGGTTGTTCGGTTAGCGTTACCCATAAAACCTGTGGCTTCCCCAAAGTCTAGAAGCAAAATATGTATTAGAAGCAACTTTGTGTGTAACATCTAAATATCTTAGTCTTGGGTTCTGCACTTCAGGGTCTTACTTCAAAGTAGAGCCCTGCGCGGGACTACTTTTTTAATCCCGCTCCCGCAATGTGGGTGTTCTGCTCGCCTCCTTACCTGATTTCCCGCGCGGCTGCCCTCAAGTTGTTCCCTCACGGCGTCTCTTCTCTTCCTCCGCCCAGGAACAAGGCGGAGTTACAGGAAGTGACGTCACCTGACTCCGTTTTGTTCCTGGGCGGAGCAAGCTAGGAGACACTGTAAGGGAGCAGCAAGAAGGCAGCCTTGCGGGACTGCGCGGGATTACCGGGACCCGCAGGTACAGTGCCTGACAGCC
>VKOC01006112.1:0-29915 GCA_009364415.1 Spea multiplicata
TGGTTAGAGTTTAGAGTGTGCACGATGTGACGAATGATGGTTAGAGTGTGCACGATGTGACGAATGCTGGTTAGAGTGTGCACAATGGAACGTGAACAGTACTGGTTGGATCTCTTGTATAAAGCTCTGATTTTAACTCAGTCTTATCCTTATAGCATTCTGCGTCTAGGCTGACCATTTTAATGATAAGTGTGTTACAGGAAAATCATGGTAGGTGAGGAATTTATTTAACAGGAAACATACAACAATTGTATTGATTGCTACACTGCACGTGTGTATTATCTTAATCCTTTTATAAATGGGATATCCCTCTTTAAGTTGTCTTTGTGATACCGTGTGCTGTTGGTGAATGAGTTTAAAGCTCTGTATAACGGTCTTTAGAGATTATTATCCACCCAGTCACGGTAATGGAGCTCGTTTTGGTTACGGACTTTGTACCGGCTCCCTGCCTGCCGTTCACTGTCACGTGCCTGGGAGAGAACTCGCTGCTGCTTCGGTTGGTTCTTTACTCCCCAGGTAATTACGGGTTTGTCGAATATTCAGCTCGAGGACTTTGCTGATAATTTGCAGCTTCACAAGTCACTGCTGTTGTTAGACTGAAATAGCAATAAAATTGGGGATTACCATATGTTTTATTGATATGTAACATTTAGATCTTGTTAATACAGTAACTGTGAGGATATTAGCATTCTTAGTACAAAGAGGAGAGCCCTCGGGGAAAGCACTTTTTTGTCTCAATTACTTACCTCAATACCTACGCCCTGTAGTTACGGATTTAAGGACATACTTAAGAGCTGAATCTTTATATAGAGGGGAAAAAAAACGCGGCCTGTGTAATAGAGGTACCTGAACATGTGATCTCTAAAAAGCAATGTTTAAAGTGATCTTTGGGCCGCTGGTAATTCCGTCTCTTGTTATTTCAGCTATGAGGAGCGGACATATGCAGTATGTGCCAGAAGAGCATTAACTCCCATTTACTACTAGCAATAAGGGAGTCAGATTATCATTAAGTGGCTGGCTAATCACACTCATAATTATCAGATTATAATAAACCCAAGGCAAGGCAAATGCACGGGTTTCCAGCGCGTGCCTGCACCGCGCAAAACAGGACATCGCGCCGACTCTATAGATGGGGACCTGAGATACCACAAGGACAAGCCAAGGATGTGCGGAGCTCTAAAACAAAGATGCAAAGATAGAAACACAAAGGTGGTCATTTATCTTGTGGCGTGCACTGGCACCATTTGTTCCAGCTTTATCTCTAGTCAGGAAAGGTGAATAAGAGAAAGTGTCCCTTAAATCTAAGGGAAGTCAGACTGAGTATTGGCCTGGTGTCGGGCAGGGCATCGTACTTGCTTGTTTAGAGGATGCACAATAATCTTGATGGCGTGATGCCGTCGGTTTTTGGCAGTATTGTGTATTGGTTTTATGTCAAGGGCGTGATGTTTGCTGAATATCAGGGAAGATGGAATACTAAGACAGTATCAGCCTGACCAAATGGCATTTTAATATGAAACTAATTCTACGAAGTCACACAAATTAGTGAGATAGGGCTTATTCACTAAACTGCGAGTTAAGGTGAAAAATGTAATCTCTCTGATTTACTCCAGTGTCCCAGCAACCCTCACCATCATAGAATGTGTATTACTTTGTCAGTACGGTAATATCCATTCATAAAACCTGTTAATTTTTTTTTAAAAATGGGTGACCTTTAGAAGCTGCAGCTCCAGAGCTGCAGTGCGACGCAACTCTGTGGCTCCATTGAAGCAGCCAAAAAGCAGAGAGGAAAGCGCTCTCATTGAAATCAATAGAAGTGCTTTCTGTATGTGAACTACATGAGATCCCAGAACCCTCGCCAGTGCCGGAGCTGACTGATGGTGAGTACACCACATGGGCACAGGCAGCAGGAGCCAAAGAGCTAGGGGGCAGGGAAGGGGCATATCCATATGGGAGGATTTGGGGGGGCTGAAGTACATTCAAAGGGATCATTCACATAGATTAAGTTGCATATGATGGCTGGAGGTTCCCTTTAACTAAACATTATGCTGGGTAAACATGGTTATTCTCACAGGATAAAACTAGCTAATGTTGGTCTTTAATTACCGTATTTATAGTTAAGTTGGTGCAATGAGCTGTGATAACTCACTGCTAACCTGCATTCATAGTGAACAACCTCTATCTAATCCTTCCGATGCCCTGATAATGTGTGTGCCCTCGACAGACATGGCACCTTTCTCCTAAATGTTGGTAAATATATACATGATGTCCCTCATTTTAGAAGCTGTTCCATATAATAGTTCATGTAGCTGACATCTGAGATTGAGTGACAGTGGATCATAAAGCCACTAGAGGGCAGTAAGAAGTCACTGAGCTAAATATGAACATCCACCCCCTAAACTGAACAAAAGACATTGTTTCGAGTCTCCTACATAGAAAAACAGTCTACAACATCAAAATATCTAAGACAAAAATAGTTCTACACTCGCACTTTCAGTGTTATCCAATAACAAACCTCAAATGTGTACTTCTACATAATGTTTCCAACTTTCACTCTATGCATGATTATCTTAGCTTTGCATGAATTAAACTGTTGCCAACTTTCCAAAATACATTTCTGTGACAGCTTTCCAAATAATTTTGGGGCACAAGGTCCAGGATCCCATCTGCCGGTGGGTGTTTTGATTTTGGTTATACGCAGGATTTGCCACTGTTAGAATGATATAGACCTTTGTTTGTCCCATTAGGGCTTTTAAGAAAGTGTCATTCCACCAAGTTCATACTGATATTAGAAGGGGGTTAAGTATGCGCAGCTGGAACAAGGAGTAGAATGTGGGTATCTGAATAATTTGGTGGAAGGAAAGCTGTGGAAAGAGCGGCTTCATGTAGTAGAGGGTAGAAGAATGTCAGGGAAGTAAAACCAGGGGAGGCAGAGGGATAGCTGTAGGTTGTCTATAGTAAAACTTTTACCAAACAACAAAATAACAATATCAAAAAAATTCTAGTTTGGACTTCAGATGTTTTATTACCCTAGACAAACGTGAAGATAGAGGAAAAGTTTACTGATCGGCAAAATAGCCCCAAGTAGAAGAAGAGGACCAGATTCAGTTTGGAATGGATGAACAACCTTATTGTAGTGACCAGAGGAAATGACGAAACAAATAAAGAATGAAAGAAAACCATAACCCAGAATGTTAATTGTAAGCCCAAAACCGCCTGCCTGCTAACGTCCATTACCTTAAACATTAGACGTCATGTGCTATTCCATCAGTATTACGCATCATATAAAAAGTGCCATAAAGGCCTGAGATGAGACGAAAGTGTCTTCTAGAAGTAGAGCAGCACCGTCAGGGTTAATTCCCCTTCTCTGTCCAGTTAACAATGTTTTGGGGGGCATATCCCCCCAGGTATAACCTACACCTGTGTGTTAATCCCTCCTAATCCCCCATTTCAGGCATGTTAAACACAGACAATGGATGGATATTGATTGATATTTGCAGGGTGTGAAAAGCCTTAACCGCAAGATTAGGCTGATACTCGGTATTCAAACACATGCCCTGATATATGTGCCACCGCTATTGACCTTAATCTCTGTGCTTTCCTGACAGCCGTCACCGGCTATTTACACAGCAAACAATGGTGACAAAGTGTGGGGCAAAGTGTAACTTTTTATTTACCTTCGTGTCCCTCAAATGACTGGGTAGGTATATTCGACGACAAATACGAGCAGCGCCCATCCTCAGTCTACTTCCCCTCTTACGATACTTTATGGCCGTCTCGTCATTAAGTAGCAAAACTGTATGGAATGCGCTGACCTACGTAGGTCATAATGATAGATATCTCTCATTTCACAACAGTATCATCTCGGGAAAGCTGGGCGCCTTCACCCTTATTAACTCCTATGCAAATCTGTATAATCGGTTTTATTCCTTCCACGCCAAAAGGGTCAGCAAAGCGATCACATATAGAAATGTTAAGCAATCCAAAGGGAGATGTTATGAGTTTGACATTAAGCTATAAACCGTGTGTGCTAGAAATCAGTACACTTAAGGTGCGACACAAGTACTCTGTGTCGTACGAATATTTGCCAACGGTGCCACGTGGTGATGTCACAAAATTGGGACAAACTTGAAATCACGTTGTTTCTGTGGGCCTGTCTGCACTACGTATAGGTAAATTGTACGCCTAGCCAAAGCAAAGGCACACAAAGCGCCCCATTTTACGCCTGCACATGTCATTTGGTGATCACATAGCATGTGATATTTAGGAACCTGGCCACACTTAAGTCGCCAGAGGAAATGTTCATCAAATTGTCAAAAAGCGGCCACAATTAGATTAAGCTCCATCCTTATTTTAGGTGACGCAATCTCATGGATTCACGCAGCGCTAAAGTTGTCAGAAGGAGGTGATGACTAAATTTGTATCGATGGCAGCTGCTTCCTTGTGGGTTGTTACTGTTCTTAGTGCTACTTTTTCAGTGTAGTTATGCAAACATTGACTAAATTGGGGGGATTTGGATTTTCCAAATTTCTTCCAAATACTGACCAATCTGACACATTACCAAACGGAGTCATACTACGCTAAGTAGGTGTAGTTACAAGTTTGAGGAAGTACATGTCTTAGTTAATAAACTTTATTGTTAATTATTGTACTTAGCAGTTAAATATTTCTTGCAGTTCTGAGTGGATGATACAATTTGTATAACTTTTTTGTTAAGTTACTTTGCCCATTATTATTATATCATTATTTTTTGTTTTATATAGCACCATCGTATTCTGTAGTGCTGTACAATGAGTCGACAGGACATAACAAGTAGTATATAGCATAACAATGTATAATCTTATGCTTTATAGAAACGACAGATAAGGAGGGTGTTGCTCAATCCATTCCTTTTTTTGTTTTATATGTTTGCAAATCAGTATAGTTCATTGGAAGATCCCTGATAGTTTGGATAAAAAAGATCCATTAATTGTATTGCGATTTTTTTTAAGTTGGCGAAGAATGACGATGAATAGATATGTCGGTGTGGACGGTTCTGAGTGACAGGACTGGCTGATATATTATAGGCATGATGTCAAATAACAAGTTTAACTGGACACTTGACTAATGTCTTAAGACTTATCTCTTAAGAAGAAATATTATGTCAAGTGGTTCTATTGAAATATGTTTATGTATTTTGTTTTTAAATTAATATTTTTTTTAGAATGTATTTTATTTATTTTTCACATAAATGTACAAAAAGTAAGACAGACATGCATGCAATATTCCAAATATTACACAGGTGAATACAATGCTTGATTGATACTAGCAAAGGATACCTATACGTATAAAAGTACAAAGCCAGGTGGTTTATCAAAACATTAATTCCAGCTTCAAATTTTAAGGAAAAATCTATTTTTAACCTATTTTAATCATCCATATTTTCCCGTACAGCTCATTAAGTTATAACATTAGACAAAACTTTACAGGGGCTCTAAGTATTTCTGGATAGCCCAAAGGATAATTAAACCAAATATTGAACTTGTTAACAAATTAGAGGATGTAATATTATGTCCTCCATTACTGACGCTGGTAGGATTGCTGCTGCTGGCTACTTGGGGCACCCAAGAGGGTCATTTCTTAGTGTGGATCCATAGATTTAGGGCACAAATTAATAAAAATGAAAAAAAGTGGATGTACATTTTAACACTGCATGGCATAAAGAAACATAACAAGCCATACCAAAGCCAGGACAAATATCTATATAATTTGATATTATACTCGTCTGCACTGGCTATGTTTTTTTTTTTGTTTAAATGTCCGTATTTTTTTTGTATCTTTTCATATTAAATAGTGATTTATCTATATATGCAAATTAAAAAAAAATAGCCCTAGTTGTCCTGCCAAAACAAACAAAATACAATTATGCTTGTCATTTCTTAGTGTGGATCCATAGATTTAGGGCACAAATTAATAAAAATGAAAAAAAGTGGATGTACATTTTAACACTGCATGGCATAAAGAAACATAACAAGCCATACCAAAGCCAGGACAAATATCTATATAATTTGATATTATACTCGTCTGCACTGGCTATGTTTTTTTTTTTGTTTAAATGTCCGTATTTTTTTTGTATCTTTTCATATTAAATAGTGATTTATCTATATATGCAAATTAAAAAAAATAAGCTTGAAAACAAAGAAAAACAATTAGTCTGTAAGTGTAAGAGAAACAACAAAAAAATGCTTTAAGTCCTTTACGGGGTTAAATGCAAGATCTGCCTAAAATTATAAAGGTTATCTATTGACAAGCACTTAAAGGGGCAACAGTGCTCAAATGATTTTCTTCAGGGATCAGTGAAGCAAACTGTTTGCTTCACTGACCCTTGTCTTTCAGCTAAACAAGCTGCTCATTTACTTTCTCAGCAGCTGCTTCCTGACGGCAGTAAGGCACCGCTGGGTACCTGCGCATGTATGCTGCTGCATACACATGCACGGATACTGGGAGCGCATCGTAAAGCGCTTTCTATGCAATCAGGGTGAAAACCTTTAAAATATACTTTTAATTTTTTGTAATAAAGGCACAGTGAACATGGAAATCTTGGTTGGATACATGCATCTGCCGAAGAATAAAATTGTTGTTTTATGTCGTTGCATGCATTTGGCATCTGCTGGCTTTAAAGTACCAGGACTACTTAGTCATCCCTAGTCTGACCTGCTCCTGGTGGTAGGCATGGAGCTCTGTACTTGAGGCTCACTCCACTTAAGTTCCTGCTGTGAGAATGCTCACGTGTTATATTGAGTACCTACTGGTCTCGAATCACACTTTGTGATGATATAAGTAATCCATAATTCCTATTTACCTAAACACTTTTCAGATGTAGGTAGTTGTGCAGCGGTTCTTTATTTGTAGTTACGAATGTTGTCATGACTTCTTTCCTATGGGGTAGTCAGAATGAGAACAGAAGAAAGGTGTGTGAATGAGTCTGGAAGATCGATGAGATTTGGGAGATTTGAACTTAAATCCGACATTTTAATGTAATCGTGCTGATATCTATTTACAGGAGCTGTTATCCCAGAATCTGGACTGTCATCTTTCATTTAACTGAAAACTGCATCATCTCACTCACACAAAAGTCTGAGTAGGAATATATATATGTTTGCATTCTCAGGAGATATTCTAATTTGCCTTTTATCCGTAAGCAGGCTACTAACTGGCAGAAATGGCCCAGTAATATAATGACCCAAAAAATTCCATTTGACATTTAGGCTCCTCAAAAAGACTAGGGGCTGCCGCTGCAACATGCACCCACCAAATTAGCTGCTCATATAGATACAAGTGGCTAAATGTTCTATAAAAGAACTAGTAGACAACTCAGAGGGCCAATGCCCTGACGTCCCTACTATTTGTGAATGTTGGCAAGTTACAATCAGTGCATGGTACTCTCAGGCAGTGATACATTCTCAATTGGGGGTCATTCTAGAGCAGTCCCAAATGGTTTGGACTGTCTTACTCGATGATTGGGAGCCAAAGTGCAATGGGCAACACTTTGTTTTAAATTTATAAAATTACAAACTGAAATGTTTCCAATGCCCCTACACAAATACAAGTGACAGTCCTGATTTAAGGAGATACTGTAACTTCCCGTCCTAAATCATTTCCTTGTAACATCTGCCCTGCTATTTCCTTGCTGTTTTTCCAACAGATAACGTGGCCTTGTGGGTCAAAGTCGTGTCCACCCATCCGTCCTTGTGCCCCCATATTGAGGCTCTGATTCAGGATGCTCTTCAATTGCAAATCATACGTGAACATGGATGCGAAACCTCTCTAGCTCTTCCCTTTGTGTTTCACAGCCATACCAATGCAGATTAGCCCTGAGCTGCCAGTTGACTAAGATTAATAACACTGCACCAAGTCCTTTGTTTCTCCGTGTGGCCGTTTAGTGTGAAATACTATCCAAAAACATTATCCATCCTCTATTAATTCCACAAATTTGTTCACACCATGCACACTGTTTAGGGCAATTTACAACAGGAACATACTGAGCACAATTGCATTTAATTACTTGGGTTCTAATTACATTCATTAAAGGCTAATAAAATAAATGAAAGAAGCAGCTTTAAAGTCTTTAGTAAAATACACAGGTCTTGTCTCTATCATGAAACATTGATGACAGCTTGTGGGGGGTATAAGTTTCAAAAGAACTTTACTAGTCAAGCAAGGGATTTTTTGGAAATGGTGGGGAGTGCTGGTCGTGTTTTTTTTTGTCTGTTTTGTAGATCACAGCACAGATACAGAGGCTGACATGCTAGTTTGCTTTAGAATTAAAGCATATATATTATATTCATTGTATGTTACACTACATGCATACATGGGATCTCTCAGCATTTGATCCGGGGTTTCAAGGTTTTGCCTCAATCCCTGGGTCTCAGAGTGATGGGGCAGACTGCCAGGGTGACACACTAAGGATTTATGCGTTTCAGCATCCAATGGTGCATCAGCCCCTCCAGCTACTACGGCGGCAAGACCCACTCCGGAGACTGCCTCCCCTGCCGGCGAACCTTCAGAGATAGCAGATGCTTGTAGTGAGCCCACTACTTCAAGACTTATGACCCCGTCTGACACCTAATTGCCTCATTTCCGATCCTGACAGCCTATATTAGAATGAGACCTTCAGTGGTTGGTATAACATTCTATTATTGTTCCTACGTGATTTGGTGGATTTTCCATGTTGTGACCTGGCTTGACTTGACCTTGCTTGTTGTTTTTCTGATTTGTATTGTTGAAAGTGTCCTTCTGGTTCTGGCCTGGCTACGTTGGAACTTGTTTATTCATTTGAAGATTTTGGCCTTTCCCTACTGCTTGCTTTGGCTCCAGGTCCTCGTCCCTTGTTTCCAGGCCTACTTTGCTACTCGGTATCCTCTCCTGCTGTTCCATTACACTTCCTATTCTACATTGCTGTGATTGCATCTATTATATCGCATCTAAGTGTCTCTTTAAGGTTTCCATGGGCCATTTGGTCATTATATTTAAAGAATCACTGCAAATAATCTTTTTAAGCGTTAATATTCCAAGAGTCTAAAGTTTTGGGTTATATGAAAATTAGGTATAACAAAAATGCCAGAGGCTCACTCATCATATCGAACTTCACTCATCATATAGAGCTTCACAAGCAGATCCGGTTCTTTAGTATGTAGCCGCTTGCTGGATACACATGCCTGCACGAGTCTAAGAGCATAGGGTGATCATGTGTATCCAATGGGTTGCCACATATACATCATTTTGTTGTCTGCTTGCTTTAAATAGCCAATCTTAGTCTCTCAGTGGGCCCTTTCTATGGTTTTCCTCTGTAGGATCTTGATGTGGGCACTTGGGTTGGGCAAAACCGGCTGCGAGGCACTGAGCTTGTTACAGGTAGTCTGTTAAATGTGAGATGAAAATACATTTGACATGTTGAGAAATCCTTCTTCCTTTGATAAATGCTGCAAGTCTACCTTTGGGACTTCTACAGATTGAAAAAGTGATGACTGTAGTACATCGTTCTAAACAAAAAATACCGGATCATTTAGAAAGCAAGTACTCAAGGTGTTCCATAGCTCGGAATATGTTTCTTTAATGACAGTGATTGCTGTCTATAGAATGTGATAGACTGTTGGACCAACAGAAAGGTAAACAGCAGCTGCACGGGACTCAAGGGCAAGTCTGACCAACTTACATCAGCCAGAAAAGTGCTGAATCACACTGAACGTAAACTGATTTATTATTCACGTTATTTTATTTGTAGTTCATGGTTTAGAGTGAGACTGATTAATAGCGAAGCTGAAGACAGGCTTGTATTGAAGAAGGGAACACGATCTTTGTAGGATCTATGTGGAGTTATTGTCGTTCACTTAGCTTTCACAGTCTATAGATCTCAGCTGATAGCCCTTTAAGGGTTTATTGGTCCATTTATCTTGGAAATGTATAACTTAAGAGAAATGCAGAGTAAAATGTTATACATACTGTACAGTGAACATTATGATTGCACACGAAGAATAAAACAATAAGCCACGGTTTGCAGAAATGAAAAGTACACATTAAGAGCATGTAAGTTTTGCTAGGTGAGCCTGCATGGGCCAGGTAAGCTTAGACCAGGCACTGTGGACTGATAGACAGACACACAGGGACTCACCTCACTGACACATGCAAACAAGTGCAGCCAAATCAGCCATTTATTTCCAGGACATACATAATATGGACAAAAGTATAGGGACACCTGACCATTACATCAACGGGAACTTTTATGACATTGCATTCTAAATACATAGACAGTAATATGTAGTTGGTCCACCCCTTTCTAGCTGTAACAGCTTCTGTGGGAAGCTTCTGTGGGATTTTTTTCCCTTTCATCCAGTAGAGTACTTGTAAGGCACTGATTTTGGACGAGAAGGTTTGGCTCGCAATCTCGTTTCAAGGTCATCCCAAAGGTGTTCAACGTGGTTGAGGTCAAGGATCTGTGCGGCCGGTCAAGTTATAACACCTCCAATCTTATGCAACTGTGTCTTTTATGCACCTTGCTTTGTGCGCTGGGGCACAGTCATGCTGGAATAGAAAAGGGCTTTCCCCAAAATATTCCCACAAAGTTGGAAGCTTGCATTGTCCAAAATGACTTGGTATGCTGAAGCTTTAAGATTGAGTAAGAGGCCAAACAGTGAAAAAAACAGCGCCAGACCATTAAACCTCCTTCACCCGACTTTACAGTTGGCACAATGCAGTCAGGCGGGTATCGTTCTCCTGGCATCTGCCAAACCCAGACTCGCCCATCAATCTGCCAAACTGAGATGTGTGATTGTCTGCTTCAGAGTCCAGTGGCGGCATCAATCTGATGCTTGGCATTGTACTTCCATGCAGCTGCTCAGCCATCGACACCCATTTCATGAAGCTTCAAGTCCTGATATTAATGCCAGTGGAAGTTTGGAACATGTAATCAGCGGAGCGTTGGTGACTTTTACGGGGCGTTCCACTTCGTGGCTAAGTTGTTGCTGTTTCTCTTCAGTTCCACTTTCCAATTATACCACTTACAGTTGACTGTGGAATATCTAGCAGGGATGAAGTTTCATGAACTGACCTATTGCAAAGGTGGCTTCCTATCACAGTACTATGCTTGAACTCACTGAGTACTTCAGAACACACTACCCCCCCCCCCCACAAATGTTTGTAAATGCAGAGTGCATTACTAGGTGCTTGTTTTTTAAACCTGCGGCAATGGGTCTGATTGAAACACCTGAATTCAATAATTATGAGGTGTGTCCATATAGCGTTTATACATTTTACATTTTGTTGAGCAGCACACGTAACGTACTGCGGATTACAGGCTGTGTAACAGAGTAACTGATTCATACAGCCAACGTACTACTTTACATCGGCTGGTCAGTGGCATGTGACAACGTATATGTGGCCTGGAAGAATGGCTTTTGTGACCAACTGATAACTGATATTGGTGTTGCGTGCATGATATATGCATGCAGACAAGCATTTGTGCCGACACTCATGTACTTACATAAACAAACTGATATATACATGCACACTATGTCATCACCGACACAGATCTTCCTGCAAAGATGTTAAGTGGTACCTCATTATCACCAGAAACTCTGACCCTGGTAATCCTGCTATGTGTTCCTGAAACACCAAAAAACATCCCAGGACCCAGTAGACGGCATACTTCTTCTATGGCACCCTCCATGTGAGCTCCTGGAAAAGTTCATACAAAACCAAATAGTTTTTGAAAATGAACTTCCTCTCCAGAGAGTCTTTGAGTTATTTTTCCATGAATCTCAACAAAGCCTGTGCAAAAAGGTTTAACGCCCTCCTCTCCCTTTATTGAATAGACCCCATATTACAGGGGCATCCAACATGCGGCCCACGGGACCTTGAGGTGTTTGAATGAGTATGCGTGGTTGAGGGAATGAATCTGTGAATGAATGAATTTGTGTGATAGCATTGATGTGTAAATGCTGGAACCTAGGCATAATGGGACTGTGATTGCTGTTAGCAATCACACTCCTATCATGCCAAGTCAGCCAGTACATGCTGAAACCTGGCTAGCTGTCCCCCTTGTATATTGATGCTGCCAGCAGTATGGGGTCTGCATTTACATCCACCCTGTACGAGCATTTACTGGCTAACAGCAATCACAGTCCCATCATGCCTAGGTTCAAGCATTTACTGGTTGCCTGGGTATGATAGGAGTGTGATTGCTCTTAGGAATTAAACAGCAGGATTTAGGTCTGGAATTCAGGAAGAAATAACAAGGTAATGCATTCCAATATGTTAATTTATTTACCTCATCCGGCTACCATCAGCGAGGGATCAACACCCAGTAGGTGGACGACTTACCTGCATCATTGTCTTCCCAATACATTCCATCCTACCAAGTTCTGAGTGGAGTCCAGCTGTGACCTGTACCAGCGGTCACATGCCATCCAAGTCAATGGGGCTGAGCTTACACTACATTGATCCAGATAGAAGGATCCATGTCAAACAACAACGGGATGGGTGTCTCAAGGAGGGGGTTAAGGGGCATGATGTTAAAATAGGGTTCATGATGTCTCCATTTGGAACATGTAAGTCCCCTCACGTGAACCCTGTCCCCGTTTCATTTTGTCCCCCGAAACCTTCTCACATCTAAAGTGAAATTATATTACAAAAATATGTATTTAGCATTTTTTTTAATTGAAAAATGACCATAACTACTGAATAGGAGTAACGTTGACGAAGAATCATTTAGAGATGCGGACCTCTAGAGCGCAGTCCCATCCACCAATTATTCACTGGCCCTGGGAATAGAGCAGGGTACCAGGGAGGGCCAGAGGGAGTTGGGTCCCAAACAGGGACTTTCCCTCCCAAATATAATCACTTGGGAGGTATGGGTCACGTGCAGGCGTGCTGTGGGACACGTGTAATAGTTTCTAGGACCCACGGGCAGCACACCTGACAGGTACAATAATCACGTTGAACCCCTCCAGCTTCCCCAGACGGTAACGTGTACCGAGGCAGTGCTGTCATTCTGCCTTAATAACCTCGAAGCGTCCGTCCTCTCACTATCTCAGTAATCGCAGTAAAAAAAAAAAAACGCATTAAACCTACGTCCGGTCATACACTGACACGACACGCCCCGCCCACTCCCCTCGGACTTGCAGAGCAGTTGTCGCGAGAGTTCCTGATCTATTTCTTGCGCCTGCATGTGAGCTCGCCGTGAGACCAGGTACGCCTGTATGTTTGGTATATTTGCCATTAAATGCCGGTTTCGTGTTTTATTAGAAACGGGCGCCTTGTGCGACGGACAGCTCTTTAGTAGCGGTGCTGGAGGGGTTTATACGTCATATCTCTAATAAAACATAAAATAAACGATTTACAGCAGGTTTTAATTCATGCTTTAATTTTGGCGCCTTGTTTTGTTCCGTATCTCCCGGTACTCTACCTTATTGCTTAGTGTATAAGCGTATGAGGAGTTTATCTGGCTTAATCCAGCATATGGTTTGAGTTTTGCAGAATGACTGAATATATAAAATAAAAGGTAATAATAAAAAATACAGTATAGTCATATCTATTGGTAGCATTTTTGGTTTTTAACCCCTTTATGACCAAGGCTTTTCACACTGTGGTGACTGAAGATTTTTGCAGTTTTTACCACTTTCAGATATGGTTTCCACAAATATTTTATATGTAAAGGTCTGTCGGTATGAATAATATTAAAAACAGAGAGGAAACCCCAGATTTTTGTAATTTTTTTTCACTTCCCCCAAGTACGGTAACAACCCCCTTGCTTTGATTATTTTTATGTAAGGGTGCGAGATGCTGTGATGGCGGGCTTTGTGGTTTCAACTCCCCCACTTCGCTAATCATTATGAAGGGCCAAGAATGACAGGTTTCTTTGGCTAGAACGGCTGATCTGGCCCTGGATAATGCATACTTTACCATATAAAGAAACCTCACTGATTTGACTATACATTATACAGGGCCAATCAAGGGGGAAAAAAAAAAAAAACGCTTCCGCTACTCTAACTCTTTCTCTGTAACTCTCTCTCAAACTCTCATTCATGCTCTGTCGATGTCGCCCTACTGCTTCCACGTCTCCTTTTCCACAGCTCTGTTTCTTCTCTTTCATCTCTTGTCATCTTTCTTCGTCCAGGTACGTTGCAAAAAAGGGTGGAGCCTCTGCGCACACCCACTTCCCCTGATTGGAGGAACAGGGGAGAGGCAGTCCATGTGGCATGCACCATGGCTCCGCCCCTTTGCAGAAGTGCAACAATACTTACACACAAGCACACTAACATACTTACTCACACAGACTTCTACCTTTGCTGGGTCAAGACAGCTCCTCTGCTCCCACGCGGACCTCACATGCTGGTTCCGTCTGAGTGCCAGATCATGTTCCGGAACTCAGACTCGGTCACCGTGCGAGGACTGAGTGAGCGCTGACATTTGGAGTCCCCTGGGCAATGCAGTGACTGTGGGTCCCTCCAATGCACCAGTAGTGTTTTGGGATTAAACAAATGGATGACTTTTTGATTGCATGATTTGATTTGTTGTAGATAGCGGTGTCAAGAAAAGAAGAGAGATGAAGTTGAGCAAAGTACAGTATGATGAGATTGCACTTTTCATTACCACACTTCAACCTACACGGCAATCCTTGAAACGTCTACACGAGAGATTTCCCCAGTAAGTCATGATTATTATTGCTAGAATGTGTGTCATTGAAATATCTGGCAAAATATCGCTCCCCTTCTCTTCTCCACTTTTCTCTCTCCTCCTCCCTTCTTTCTTTTTCCCCTCCCCTCCTCTCTTTTCCCTCCCCTGCTTGCAATGAGGCCCACCCACTGATTGGTCCATGTCCATATTGACAATCACACTCCTTCCAAGCCTCCATATACAGTGTGAGACAAAGCACAGAAGTGGGTAAAAAAAAGAAGAGGAAAGGGAAAGAGTGGTGGAAAGGCAGCCTGAAACGCATAAAAATGCTTCTCATTGTGGGACCTGAAGTGCTGAGCAGGACAGCAGCCAATCAGAGTGCAGCATGTGCATTCTGTTTAGACCTTTACTTTAAGCCCCATCCATGGTGACAAAAGAATTATACGACTACTTTACGCCGATGGCGTTCATTTGTTCTTCACAAGATATGTTCGTTGAGTGGACATCCCCTTAAAGCCCCATCCAACGGGACAGACAGTTCCCACGGGTGACGAGGCTACGATGTATATTAGATCACTAATACGTTTCAGAACACTTAATGTGTTTCCATCTCGGACCACAAAACACTTGGGTGCCACTAGAAATATTTTAGCCTTCAAGAGTCACCTGACGTCCATGAATTTGGCCAGCCCTGCCGCAAGAGTGTTCCTAGAAAAGTCATCGTTACTGCATTGTAAAGGTTTTGAAGGCATACTCTCATACAGCGCTACGAAATTTGATGGCGCTATATAAAACAATAAATAATAATAATAAGGAATTCTGATATTTATTTCCCCCTGCAAAGTGCAACCAAAAGCTAAGGCATGGAATAGGACTTTATAAATGATCGTTGTCAGAAGTAATGTTTTCAGGTGGAAATGGTTTTGTAGCTGAACGGTTTCCCAATTTATTCTGTAAATGTACGGTCGCAACTTTCACACTTAAAGAGAACTATATAAAAGTAAGCTCTACTTCTTCATTTACTTATGATCTCACGTATGTTGTCGGGGTTAATGAAACGTTAGCCGGTGGCAATTGTGAGAGGGCGGACGACCACTGGTTGGTAACTCTGTAGCGGTAGGAGCGCTGCTACAGTAGCCAAAAGCTATGAAGTCTAGGGGGTGATGGGCTCAGCGATGATCGCTCGGTCGCAGAATAAAACTCTTCTCTGTTCCGTTGCCAGCAGAATGTTGGCAGAGGCCGCGCTTGTGTTTGCTCATCCAGAGTATTTGAAGAGGAAGCTAATATCATGTAGCATTAGCGTGCACTTCAGGGCCCATTTAGCTAAGCTGGCGAACAGGCCAAGCCTATACCAGTAACTAAAAGGTACATGAGGGAGTCAGCGTGGCTTTCCTGGCATAACAAGCTGCTCGGTTGTAATTAGCAAATTGGGAGCTATTGACTTCGTTAACAGCCTCTGTTTCACATTGGAGCGCAACTCTTAGGGAGGAGAACGATTGTGGCGTATTTGCTGGTCTTGTGCCGTAATCTCCAAATATCTTTATTTTAACCATTTCAATACTAAGCTGACGTTAAATCATTTTATTTATATAATATATATATATATATATATATATAAATTTTTTTTTGCCCATACATAGAATGATGTGAAGAAGTACTTGTCCCATCTTTGGCTCTGAAACTTGTTAGATATTGAACCACAAACTAAATATTAGATAAAAATCTTGAGCAAAGAATAACGTATAATTTTGCTGATTTATTTGAAAATATTTTTCCATTTTCACTAGGGCTTGACACGTTTTACTTTGGATTAAGAAGCCAATTTTTTTTTTTGTTTATAAATATTTTCACTGAAAATCAAATAGTGACATCAGTTTATTTAATAAATAATTGTTAAATGCATAAGTTGTTAAATTCATGAAATAAATTAATCTGTAATTTACAGACATTATTGACGCTGAATTTCCCCCAGTTAGTAGATCTGAGCGTCTGCACATCCCCTACCCATCCTGCCCATAATGCTACCCGCCTCGGCTATTGGCAGTAAAGCCGATGAAAGAGGCAATGGTGTCCCTTTTGAGTCACAACGTCATCGTTTGTCTTGTGAAGCCATTATTTGAGGTCCCAGGAGAATCTTATTTTCAAAGCGACCTTATATTTTAAATTCTACTCAATTATTTGTCGAGCTCTTCAGCTCCCGGTGACGCAGCTCGTGGGTGATGCTTTCCATTTTATTGTAAGGTTTACAAAAAAGTTGTACACATGGCAATGGCCAATCGAAACGCCGTGCCTGTTCTTCGTTCATGTATAAAAGATATAAGACCTTCTTAAAGGTATAGTAAGCTAACCCAGCTGAACGGAAATGGCTGTAACTGTCTTATATCACATGTTCAAAGCAAGGAAATACCGAAACCCTGGTCTGTTCGCGGCCCCTCGGGCCTGGAATCCAACACCGGTTGTGTATCGGTCCTCTTAAGTTCCCGGGGCGAGGCTCTGCCGCTGGAGAATATCACAACCAAAACTGACGTAGAGAACGAGCCGCCAGCGGTCATCGCTTTCCTGTAATGAATAATGGAATCCACCATATCAGCAGCATGGCGAAATGATTGCTCTTGTTCCTGAAGAAGTCCGTATTAAAGTTACTTTGTGTATTTATAGTCAGATGCTGTATTTGTGCTGCTTTGACAGCTCATTGTAATGGCCTGAATTTACAATTGCTTTTGTATTATGTTTCCTTGATTCAAATTGGCCCTTTCCAAGGTACTGGTGAATGAGCCCGGCTATCCTGGGGGGACGGCGATTCGAGATTAACTCTATTTCACGTCGGACAAGTCACTTTGTCACCGCGTACAGAATTGCACTGCATAGTCCTCGGGGTACGCAATCATTTTATCTGCGCTATTATTCTTGAACTTTGTTCCCGTGCGATGGCAGCGGCGAGAACATTGCACGGGGCGCCGGGGCCGGTGCGTTCCTCCGCCCCGCACTTCTCATCGATTCCAGATTAGGAGGAGCTGACGTGGCGCATCCATCATATCCGAGCAAGGCTTTTATGTGCACGAGGGCCACTCACGTAGCAAACGCTCGTCTCCCACAGCGGCACGCGTTGGAAAGGCGCCGCGCCGCACCGCTAAGTGGACTGTCACAGTGGCTGCTTTCTTAGTATATAGACAGGATTTTTAATATCTGCTTCAGTGGATTTAATGAACAAATACATTTGTCTTCGACCCAGGGCCAATTGCGCCTGCGGTAAATTGCTCCTCTATACGAGCCACTGACACGCAGATCGGCAATGTGCTGCGGGGGGCAATCAGAACTGAACGAACACCCCCAGCCTGCGATACTGCGCCTATTATAAATGGGGAGCTGTACCTGCGCATGTAAGCGTTAACCCCTTTTGTCACAGGCAGTCACTTGTTTTCTTGTCTACCCATTGTACAGCGCTACGGAATTTGATGGCGCTATATATAAAACAATAAGTAATAATTTGCGCTGGAACTGAAGAGGCTTAGTGAAGGAAGCCGTAAAGGTTAATGTTAAAAAGCTCAGGCAGGGGTACACGCTCAGCCCATGAATCAATAGATTGTATGATCATCTGTAAGCTACACCCAATGACGTTCTAAGAAGCTGGAAAATAATAACACAATAGTGGATATTTTTTACACTAAGCTCAGTGTAAACAGGCAAGATCTGGCCAGGACCGACCCCCTCCATATTCCACTCTGATCTATTGAAACCCGAGCATCCCCACCGGTACTTTTCTCAGTGGCATATCAAAGCTGAAACCCTTGTTTGACTCAGAATATCTTAACCTCCCGGCAGGTAATGGCTTGCATAAGGCCTGTTATTAGAACCATTCGCTTGCCACCGTCACAGAGTCACTACAAAAGAATCTCTGCAGTGGGCTGTTAAAGGGCTAATATCCGTCGCTCTAGGCTAGCAGATGCCGAAAGTTCCTGGGTATAGATATATACGCGGGCGATGGGATCCTCTTCCAGCTAGATCATTAAGAGTCGTTGGAATTTGTTATGGAAAAAGTATCATTTTAGGCGTAGTACATTCCGTAACAAAAGAGGGAAAATGAAACAAATGTTTTCTAACAAACAATACATAGAATTCGCTACAATCCTTACAAGACCTTACAAGTAACCCATATGACCAAAAGTATGTCTAGAAGGGCACTATGTTCCCCTTGTGAATGAAATTGAACCAAAGGAAGGAATTGTTGATGTCTTTTCCTACTCGGTTGGACAGGTGCTGGTGGCACATGGTGCAGCCACTTGGCTACCATCATGGTATAAAAGTTGGGTGATACTTCTGATGGATTGACTTGATAAGCACAGACTCATATGATGATTTAACCAGTGTCCTACCTGCTAGATAGATTAGTAAATTATCACCGATATACATGCAGTATGCTTAATATTTCTCACAAACATTTCGTGCGTTTTGCATTCTCATGTCACGGACGTCGGGGCTTTTGGCACACAGAGGGCTATTTCAATCAGACGCACAATGCGTATCACCACCCGCATTAGTGATATTTTTGGTGATTTTTTTGGGGGGGGTGCCATGTGACATTCTTTTGACCTGATTTTAGGACTTGCGAAAATGTTTAAAAAACAACACGTCTATAAATACGCTGCGTCCTACCCGTCTCCCGAAGTCGTTTTCATAGTTGGCCTTATGTTTACTTCACCAGAATGAATTTTAAAACGCTAGAGCACGCAAATACCTGATCCGTTAGTGCTTTAGCGCTAATGGATGCCGCTATATAATTACACCAAGCGCAGCAGTCAGTGCTTGGTTGCCCCTGTGCCCCAGTGTAAGCTCATCACACCTCTGTTATTCCTTGTTCTTGTTGTTGCCCTGCCTTATTTGTGACATTTGGATTGCACATGGATTACGACCCTTGCTGCCTGTCTTGACCTGAGCCTGTCCACCGATTGTGACGCTGCCTTCCTTTGGACTCCCTAACCGTTCTTCTGCTTAACCAATGCAGGAGCTGTCCAGCCGCGTTAAACTGCCCCTGCGTTGGTGACCCAGATTGCAGACCGTGAGCCCTGACACTGTGTGTGTGTGTGTGTGTGGTTGTGTGTGTGTGTGTGTGTATATATATATATATATATATATTATACATAATACATATACTTATATATATATACAGCTCCTCTGTGGTCTGACAATTCTCGCCACTGATTGGCTTCATTGAATTCAGTGGGGGCTCGTGGTGGCGTGTGGGGGGCTAAGAAGCATTGAAATCCATGCAAACGTTGCAGCTGACAGTTTAACGTGCTACGATAATGGTTATGTATGTTAGAAAGTGATGACAGGCGGACTTTAAATAAACTCTCGGTAGCGTTGCCTCCGCATTGCTTCGTCGGGATGTTCCGTGTACTTGAAGCGGGAGGCTCGTGTTTATCGCCGGGGAACGTTTCAGCCAATAATGCAATTTAGATCAAGCCTTGCAGTGGCGCCTATAAGGTTTCATTCCCAGTTTAGCGACCCTTTCAGCCCGTGTCTCATAAATAAGTAAAACCCGTGACACAGCACATTATAGCCTACGTAAATTAGACATGACTTAACTACATGCGGACTCCTTTTGCCCGGGACTGCATAATACACTTCCCAGCCAGCATCTGTTGCGAGAGCGTTTGATTGATTGTGCGGCGTAACGACTGAGAGTGGTTGTGCGTCCTGATATACCGCTTTAAGCTTATTACCCCCTCCAATTAAATAAAGTTCTGCTGTTTTCACAGCAGTCACTCCTCGTAAGCATTTATCCTTTTATCCACTGGATTTCATTTTATGGATCTCGGCTGCTTGGTAAAAAAAAAACAAAAACAAAACCCATGAAGTAACAAACCTAATTAATTGTAATACGAGCTACAGCAAAATATATATATATATTAAAAAACTCAAAAAAATTAAAGAATAAAAATTACCCCACATATGGCTCATTAGCACGCTGAATTTTTCATCTAAAAAAAAGCAGCGTTTTGGCATAAAAAAAAAGCAACAAAAATAGTTTTTCATGAATGGTTAGTGACGCAGTGTCGTGGCACAAGTGGCCACAGAAACCACTGCCTGCCCGTGTTTTATTATTATTTTATTTCCACTGCTTTCCTTTTGCTTCTTCAGCAGAACCCTTAGTATAAATCATTGATTCCACCAGCATGGGGCAGTTAAAATGTGGCCTCTGGCATCTCCACGTCCCCAGAAAGAAGGCAATCGTCTTGGAAGCTCCCGTTACAGTAAGTGACCTCGCTGGTGACACTGAAGATCACACTCCAGGTTCTTAAGTGCCGTATTTACTCTTTAACCCTCGGCGTCTCCAGCTCCCTGGTGGTACTTGAAAATTACTCTTTTACAGGACTGTCACTTGCTCTTCTCTAATTTGATGCAGCGGCAGAACAAGAGGCCTTTTTTTTAACCTCTTCCGTCCCTGCCAACCGGCTGATGGTAATAACGGTACCAGTAGTTCCCAAAACGAGATTCTGGATACTTACGTAAAGTACGCTTCCAAGGGTAGGGGTTGAATTTTGAATCTTAAATACTGTTTACAAATGATAATCCTGGGCTTTTAGGTAAGTATTATATATAAATAATCCACAGACCCTTGCAAATAATTCTAAAACCGTGTGCAGCGATGGAGATCTTCTGATGAGCTTATAAATGTCACCCGCAACCGGCCCTCTTTCCATATGGAGTCAGAGATTCATTTAGGGACGTTGAAAATACCTTCAGCAACGGGTCAGCTTAAAGGGACATCATAATTTCTATATTAAAGTATTTTATGATTACTTTAAGATGCATTAAAAAACAAACCAAAAAAACTTGCCTTTGAAGAAAACTGCAGCTGCAGAGCTGCAGCTGTCCTCCTTCTCCATGGACAATTCTTGCCACTGATTGGCTGCTTCAAGCAGCCAAACTGGTGTCAGATAGGTGACCCAATTGCAGTCAGCGTGAGCGCTTTCCATACATGCACACGGGCAGTCATGTCAGATGCCTTCTGCAGAACCCCCCCATAAAGTTACAAGGGGGGGGGCATCATGTAAATTGAAAGGGTCTTCTCATCCTTTAAAGCGCATATGATGGCTGGAGCAACCCTCTAAGCGAGAGACAGATTTGAAGACGGAGTGACGGCAGGAGAGCGGTCGGTTCTAAGGATTGTTACCGGAGGGTAATGATTCTAATTATTTGCTCGGTATTGTTTACTGTTTGATACGTCGAGCTGATATATTAAACCTGGCAGGAGCGTGCTAAAAACGTCTTAATTGTGCTGTGTGAACATTAGAGATGTGCTGTTACATGTGACACGGTGTATTCGTTTAGTGTCTGGATGGATGTCTGCCCTGTCCCAGATACATGCGCGGAGTGCTTGCTGTTCATCCTGCGCGGGAGACGAGACGCCCTTTGGCGGTTTTGTAGCAGAGTCTCCCGGCGTCAGTTAATCGAAGGGAAAGAGACTCACCGGAAACATTCTGATGCTTTGATGAACGTCCAATTGCTAAACTTCACTGTCCCTGCGTTTTGTTTTGGGCCGGCTGACCCCCCCGCAACAAGGACGGCGTTGGCCCTGCATAATGCATAGTGCATAGCTAAATCAGCGAGATGTCCCTCAAAGATTCACCTATGAATTTATTTTGATGTCTACATCTTAAATGAAGTCCTTCTGACAGGGGTCCCTGGGCACGAAGCTGTGGTCCAGCTGTCCGTGGCGGCCCCTTCCTGGCAGCATTTTAGGCATGGCATGGTGTAAGGTTGTCTTAAAGGGCCAGTGTCTAATTAACCTGGAGCATGCCATGCTGGTTTAATTCAGGCACCCATCTCATTCCTGTTCTTACCCACCCAGCCCATCTTTACTTTTTAGCACTGACCTAACCAGGCACAGTGTGTTCTAGCTGAAGCACGGTGTGTTCTGGAGAAGCTCCAGCTTGCTCTGCTCCCTCTGCAAGCCCAGCCTATCCAGGCCTAGCATTTTTTATGTAGCGCCAACAATTGGCTCAGCGCTAATTATAATTCAAAGGGTCTGCCGGAACCAGAACTGACAGAGTAGGACAAACCGATACGTTCGATAAAGACGGCTCGGCCCACAAGCTTACAATCTATTATAGAATTCTAAGAATTTGGAGGGATTTCAGGTGTAAGTTGAGACCATTAATCAGCAGAGCCTAAAAAAAAGATTTATATGTTGTTCAGGGCTCCTTCTTTTGCTTTCTCTTTTTTTAATCTTTATCGTGTGTGTTATGAAACTTATCGGAACTTCTCACTATATCTTCAAAAACGTGACCACCGCGTAGAAAATGTTTATCGCTGTGAATGTCTCGTAGGTCACCGCTAAGCAGATTGCGCAAAGTTGTTTTTTTTTTTTTTTAAAATTCGTTTAGAATGCCGAATCTTTGGAAGGATGCAGGCGCCGTCACTTCGTTAAACCGAGAGAAAAGCTTGCATCTTCGAAGAGTTTATCGACTTGCTTTTGTGCTGGGAAATTCTCTGCCGGCTTCCTCCGGAAGATCTAAATGCTAAGTAAACGCGAGAGAACACCGTAGAGAGATGACAGCTTAGAAGCAGGAGCCCGAACGCAGCCGGCCACATAACACAGATGTCTGAAGCAGTCATCTGCCAGCCATGTCTGTCCTCCGAAGCTGCCCTCCCTGGGTGAAAGCATTCGACACAGTGCTGTCAATGATGCAAATGGTACAATGGAAGCCGGATGCAAATGGGGCACCCCTTGCTGTGCCCTGTCAACGGCTGTGCATGAGAAAGGAACTGAAGGAGTGGTACTTTCAGGGCTCTGGGGGCCAGCAAAGGTCAAGCAGCGGCAGGCATTTGAATTGGAAATTGTCTGGACTCTGACTCTCTTTGAGCTCTGATACAGTGGGACCCATGCCGGCAAAGCTTCCTTTTCTTAAGCCATCCAACCCTTCTACTAAGTACATAGAAAAAGTAACCGCTGAATAGAATTGCTGTGTTTTAATGACTGCCTGGTTTCCACGCCCTGGGGTATCTCACATGAATTTTTTGTTTATTTTTTTTTATGGTTTTAATTATTTATTGACTTATTTAAATAAATAAAGCATTAAAACACGTCGGGTCTTCATTTGTGTCGAGAAGCCAAATTCAAGAGAAAAAAATAGTGTTTTTTTAAAGGAGTATTAAAATGAAGGAACAAAAGATAAATCTGGCATCATTTCGGGTGTAAATGTAGACAGAAGCAGAGATTGGTCACAGCTCATAGGAAATTATGGAGACAATTAGTCTTTTGTAATAGGGTTAGTGCGCAATATGGACATGTATATTAATAGTGGCGTAACCTAAATGAGAACTAATAGTCAATGAATAATTTTCGGCGTCTCCATCGCCCTTGTTGTCCCCGTTTTTGCCCGTCTCTAGATTCCACGGAGTTTCTAACTTTGTCGAGTAGATGGAGGCATCTGCTGCCTCGTTAATGATATCGGGGTGGGGTGGGGCTGTAACGTAGCCATTGCTGACCCCACCGATGAATTCATGTCAATTAGATTTTATTTTTAATGTAACGGTTCCCAATAATTGTAGCGGCTCACGTAAATAGGGGCGAGTGAATTCCAAGAGATGAAGACCGCTTGGAGATCCATGAAGATTAATTGGAATATTACATATAGCTACTGACTTCCAGGACTTGTTATCGAGGGAAATGTTCTTATTTCATGCAGTTACTTCCTATCAAATATCTTTGATACACTTGCGTAAACTACAAGGTGTAGAAGAACCCTTTGTTCGAATTTCCTTGCAAAGAATAAGAATTCGTTGGGACGCCATACAACTGCTGATTCCTTTTTGTTTTATTTTTTTTTCTCCTCACCAGGGTCAGCTGTGGACCGTTTCTGAGAGCAGAGGGGTAGTGTAGGCTTCATCCAGAGCAAGGACAGGGATGCAATATGTTTCGTGCCTCTCTCTAGGGGCATATGAATGCAGATGAAGGATCCTCCCAGGCTTCGCGTTCTCCGAGCCCTGTCAGAATAATGGATGTTGAGCACATGTCAAGCATTTGTTAATTTCTCTGTTATTTGGAGTTTATCTACCATGATCAATCTAGTAAACGAGCGCTTGGCTGCCGTGGCATGTGCCATTGAAATGGTGATTAGGCAGGCCGGCGGAGCCGTCTGCCTTCTCGTTTTTCCCTCTTTGCCAGGTAACCGGTTACGTATGAATAGCAATCGCCTTCCAATTAAGGGCCGGTTTACAGTTTAAATTGGTGGAAATGTATTTGGAAACTGCCACATTAACTTAATGCTTCGGAGCTAACAAAAGTAGTCTAGTTGATTTTCATTCAGTATTTAACAAGGACGAAATGAGCCCGGGATAATGGGATTAGGAAAGAGACAAATATAGATACCTCCTTCTGCTCTTCTTATTCATAATAGTAAACTGTTCTCTACGAGATGGACTCTCTGAAAGAGGGAATTTCAACATTTTGCCAAGTAGAGATGCTTAGGTAGACAATAAGATCTGCTCGCAAGAACAGAACCTTTTTAGAAAGAACTTGGCATTGATCTCACATTAACACCACTTCGAATAAAAATGCAGTTTGTTAAGAAAAAAAAAAGAGTGTCGGGGTCACTCAGGAATCACACAAATCTAGACGCACAGGATGCTCTGTGGGAATATTATTTTTGCCCCTTAAGAAGATAATGGGGTAAGGTTTTTCATTTTTTTAAATTATATTAGATCCACAGAACACTGTTGTTCTAGAATAGTTTTTTTGTGTGGATTCTAATCTATTTATTAATTATTCTGTAATGCCTCTAGATTGTAAGCTTATGAGCCGGGGGGCGTCTTTAACTAATGTGTCGGTTCGTCTTAGTCCGTGCGTTCTTGTTTTTGTCAGACCCTTAGAATGTATGGACTGTAAGAAGCGCTGCGTCAGTTGTTGGCGCTATATAAATAAAAGATAATAATAATAAATAATAATATTACCAATCACTGTGGCAATTTCCAAAAGCTTAATTGAGCAGACGTCCCATAGCACTGAATGTCACGTGACAAGAGAATTAAAACTGGTTCGTCAATTTAAGATGTAGAAATGATGAAAAATGATTAAATCCCCTCCAAACATGTCGCTTTATTGATCAAGTAAAATATCTGTTGTGCTGCCCGTTGGGTAGAGGTCATTATAAGGTGAACGTGGAGACGGGAGGAGTGGAGATCTTTGTTTAATGATCTTAAGGCACTAAAGCAGTATGAAAAACTGTGCCGGTATTTAAAAAATAAAAATATTTGATTTTTTTTTTTTATAGGGATTGGGTATATCTATCAAGTCGGGGAACAGTTGATCTCAAATTGCTTTTATATATATATATATATATATATATATCTTACATTTTTATGGTATGGAGTATATCAGTAGTTAATCACTGTAAAATAAATTAGTATTACGTTAAAGTTCCGTAATTGATTTTTTATTATTATTATTATTATTCGTATTTGTGTAAAATGAGATAACTATATCTGTATTTATACATCTGACTTGTCCACGATACCTTCCTCTTATATTATCATTGAAGTCGCTGTTATTAGGGCTTCATGGCTTTGGCATTGATGCCCATTAGCTACGTGTGTTGTTGGCTGTGATGGGACGCCAGGAACGATGATGGAAATTCCCACTCCAATTAGGGCTCTGAAACAAAAGGGTTAATCTTGCATAATTATGCGCTGTGCTCATTGCTCTCTGAAGACTAATTAAGTATGCCTGGCTCAATATACTCCGCTAGGCTTCCAATACGGCTTTACGTGATCACATCCATTTCTCCGGACATCACAAATAAAGTAAAAATTAAGTGTCTTCCTTTTTCTCAAACTTTCCACATTTCAGGAAATAAAATGGCTTTTCACGTGTGGATCCGGGGTGAGTCCGACTGCCTTGGAGCCCAGAAGGAATTTTTTCCCCTTTTAAGATGAAATTACTCTCATATCAACTAATATGGGTTCATGGAATAGTTGAACTTCATGGAGTATATGTCATTTTTCAACCTAATTAACTGCGTGAGCACAATAATAACCTATAAATATTAACTAGTGATTAAAAAAAGAAGACGAGGAAAACTGTTTTTGTCCAACTTGTTGGTCGGTATGATATTTTTGACAGGTGCCTTTATGCCATTTGTTTCAGCGTCGCACTAAACTATATTCTCAATTTCCTTCCCTTTATCAGAAGAAAAGTGATTTTTAACGTGAAGTTTTCATCGTAGCAGCTTGTATTTCTTTTCAGGGCTGGCTCTGAAATCTGCTTTGGAGATCTGGCTGGTGACTGATCTTTGCTGCTGCATCCTGACCGATAAACTTAATCGTAAATAGATCTTGTTCTCTGCTTTAGAGTGAAAATGAGAGTGTCTGGGAAGAGGAGCAGCGACGAGAGTCTGCTCGTTTGATGGAGCATTCATGCGTGAACGTTTTCTGCCGTTCTGCTAGGTAGAAGCTACCCGGAGAATATCTCCTGAACATGCAGATTGTTTTTGTTGGGGCAGATTTGTGTTAGTTAATAGTAATTTGGGTTCTTTTTAGGTAAATGCAGAGGGATATGGGGTGTTATGGGCACAACCTGTCATATGACAAGGTGAGCAGGGAAGACCTTGCTGTCCCCTCTAAGTTTGAGTTTAACATCCAAGGATACAGCGGGCTGTTGTAATAAGTCACCCATCATGTGCTAAACTTTGGCAGTAGTTCAGGGGTGTCCAACCTGTGGCCCTCCAGCTGCTGCAGGACTTCATCTCCCATAATGCTCTTTTGGCTAAGGTGCTGGCTAAGGAGTATGGGAAGTGTAGTCCTGCAGCAGCTGGAGGGCCACAGGCTGGACACCCCTGAGCTACTGCCAAAGTTTAGCACATGATGGGTGACTTATTACAACAGCCCGCTGTATCCATACTCCTTAGCCAGCACCTTAGCCGAAAGAGCATTATGGGAGATGTAGTCCTGCAGCGGCTGGCAGAGCTGCAGACACCAGTCCACCACCATGTGTAGACAACATCATAAACATGAGGACCTATCCTGCTCACAAAAAGTATCTATGCAGGCAAGGACATGACCAATAGAAGACACAGGTATTGGTTTCTTTGGCAAATGAGATTGTGGCCTAGTCTGTCTTGAACGGCCATGGGCTGCAAAGCTTTGCCCTGATCCTCCACTCAGACAGTGACAATGCGATGGTGGAGAGAGGCGGGGCTTCCGGTGTGGAATGTTATCAGTAAGCTTCTTTTGAAGGAAGAGGGCCAGGTATACATAAGTAAATGTATGGACTGGTTGGAAGGCATTGGATGAATATATCTTCCCTAGGTTGTTAAGCAATACCCCTAGGGTTCCATTTTAGAGCCAAACCAATGGATCTGAGTGGGATCTTTCAACAGAGTTTCCGACAGGGAAAACAAATATTCAATATTTTTTTCTTGTCATAGTTCATCAGAATGGAATTGTTTGGTTCTTTAAGTTATAATTTTAACACAATATATATATGTATTTTTTATCAGCAATGAAGATATAGAGGGAAGTAGCTTTAAGGAAGCTTAAGATCACTTCCTAATCAGAATTGTGACGAAGACTGCCAAAGGGGAAGGAAAATACTATATGGATAAAATATATATGAGGGGGAAGGTGAGTATGGAGTAGGCATAAACTTGTGCCGGCATAGAGAGTAAAGGAGGCCTAAGATTCCATTCATTATTCATTTTATTGCTATTATGTGGTTTGTTGATGCAAATAAAGCTGTGCTTTAGCAGATATCTCTGAATATGAGACTTTACATCATCTTATGACATTATGAGAGTGGCCTCGTGAGGTCTAGGTAAATCCAAAGTGTCCCTCTGCCTAATAACTAAATAACCACTACTAAATAAAAAGAAAACAAAATAACTGAAATAACTCTCCTGTCTTCTGCCGTAATGTGCGGTTGTGAACGCTAAGCCGCTGTTCTATCGATGGGGTAAGGTTGGATATAAATCGCACAGATTATCTCTTAGAAGCGACTGTGAAGAGGACATTTAGAGGAGCAAAATCCTGAATGGTATTCTAATCTTCTGTAATATGCCGCCACCACCTCGGACCCACCTGAGGTTATGTTTCTATGGTCTGTAACTTCTGTAGTAACTAAAAGAAAAGTTCCCTTTGAGCATGTGAATTAAATACTGTTTATCACTCTAAAAGCAATGTGCTCCACCAGCTTTCACCACCGTTCCATGATCGTTAGTAGTCCAGCATGGCCATTGGATGCACATCCAGTTAGTTAAGTTAGTTCGGCTACTAATGTCCTCTCCTGCCTGGCCAACATACATATTTATCACAAGCCGCTTCCACGCTTTGCTGCTCCTTTTCATGCTTGGCCCAGACCAAGCATAACGGGCCGCTCCGGCCCCAAAGAAGACGGTTCTGCACTCCTACACACACTTGACACATGGTCATGCTAAATAGTGAAACAGCATGAGAGTCCATCCCATTAGCTGTAATTAACTTAATGAAAGCCACCTGGCTTTTTTTTTTTCTCAAATCTCATTAATTGCTTGTAAATAATAAACTTGGATCTAATTCATAGGTTCCTCAATTTGATTTAGCATATAGTTCCACCCCAAAAACGTCCTTGTGTTCTTCATGTTTATCTCCGCCATTAAAATGCTGTCCGCCGCACCCTTTTTCCAGATTTTGGGGTAGGCATAAAGCGAGCCTGAATCTAAGATGAGACCATGGCCGCGTCTAGACTGTATTTTGGACACAATCCTTATATGACTTATTTTGTTGTTTTTTGGGGGCACATGTTACAGTTTTGTGGTGCTTTTTGCGTCAGGAGCAGGCTTGTCAGTCGCCCCGATGCACATGTTGAATGGCCTAATTTTTGATGCGTTTTCTCTTGCGGAGGATATCTTATACCTAATCTGTACACGGAAACGTTCGTTATTTAAGATGCTATGTATCTTGTAAGTCACTTATTTAAGTAAAATCTCAAAAAGTCGTTGGAGATGTTGGGGGGTCCTCTGATGGCCCCCCATGTCCCAGCTGTAGCAGCCTCTGTGTTGCAACATTCTAACTATACAAAGAGTTAACAGATGAGTGAGAAATGAGATAGAGACTGAGAAGAAACCCCCCCTGGAAGAATTTTATTGCCAGGTGCTTGACGTAGAGTTGAGTACTGGATGGCTGAGGCTTTGGAAATGACAGAGTCCGAGGGAAAGAAGGCCTCCTGCTGAGAAAGTTTCTCTTTTCAAATCCCCGTCAGTTTCACTGGGAATGTTAGAGTCCCATAT
>VKOC01006113.1:0-37760 GCA_009364415.1 Spea multiplicata
TATACCCATCCACACATATACACCAAAACACACACATATACCAATCCACTCTCACTTAATGCTTTCCTACCTTTCCTTTCTTCTTTCAGCTTCTTTTCCTCCTCTTCGCTCTTCTTCTTCAGTTCTTCTGTCTTCTTCCGGGTTCAGAGGGCACGGACAGCGCTGGGCGCGGCTTCAGTGCTGTGCGCCGGGATCTGACAACAAACCCCGGCGCACAGCAGCTGTTGCCGCGCAGATCACAAGGGAGCGGTATTGGAGGTCTTTAACAGACCTCCGGCTCCCTTCAGTGATTTTAAGCCGGGTCGAACCCGCTTAAAATCACTGAAGGGAGCCGGAGATCTGTTAAAGACCTCCGATACCGCTCCCTTGCGAGCCTGCTCCTCCAGCGGCGGACATTACTGTCCGTCTCTGGAGGGGTGCCGGGTGCCGCAAGTTGGCACCCCCGTGATGAGCGGCGGCGTCGGACCCCTGGAGTCGCACAGGCGCACACCCCAAAGGCCGGCCCTGCGCGGGAGCCGTCTCTGTGGGCATGCCGTGACTACAGTGTAGTCACGGCGTGCCCACAGAGACGGCTCGGCGTGCCACGCGTTCGCCATCACTGCCTTAGGTGTTTTTTTAATGCTATTTACCGAGTATGCGCTTGCTTTGTTTTGTGTATTTATTTATCATTATTATTCTAGCAACAACCCAGGTATCTGAATGTGTATGTCTTTCATGCTTTTTAGGTTGTGCGCTGCCCTTTCTGTATATTTTGTTTGTGCTGTGCATATTTGCAGGTTCTGACCAAACCTTAGGGTCGAGCAGCCCCACCTGCAACACAGATGAAAAATTACACAGAACTCACCAAACCAGTGGCATAACTACAGGGGTTGGAGCTGTAGGGGCAACCCCTTCAACCACTTGTTCCTGTCTCTCTCCCTACCACTTCAAAATTGTTCCTTTCGTCCTGGACTGTGCGATCATTGGTGATATCATCTAGTCAGGTTCCCCAGAAGGGGAGACCAGGACGTATGTCATGTGGACGTATTTTTGTGACGTATCCCCTATGTCCTTGGTCGCGAAGAGGTTAAAGTGTTCCAGCTAATATAAATAACACATCATTTAAATAATCCCTGGAAGGGCAAAAACAACACAATGTTTCAGGAAGTCTATGCATTCCTTCATAAATATTAAAGGGGAAAATAATGGCCTATGTTCAAAGGTGAGTGAAGCACATTCCGAGCTCCTAGAAAAGATGGGCATCAGGGGAGAAAAAACGGGACAGAGGAATTTTGGGCTTTAAGTCACAGATTTGGGTCCTTGTAATAGAATTGCCCAGGGCCCCATTTGACCTTGAAACGCCCCTCCTGATTGGCTACTCGAAGCATTCAAATCAGTTTCCCGAGCCAGCGCTGAAGATCACTGATGGTAAGTATATCATGTGCATGGATATGGCTGAAGACATTTCCTGCATGGCTAATAGCTGGGGGAGGCAGGCATAGGCTCATTTTGGATGATCTAATCATGGCAAATTGTTCTAATCCAATCAAACCACAGATGAAATCAGTAAATTAGACCATGAAACAAAACAGTAAAAATAAGTACAGACTACAAGAAAAAAATAAATGTTTTATTTAAAGCATAGGAAAAATGAATATAGATGGATATCTCTGTTCTCTAGCTAACCCTATATCAACTCTCCAAAAGACCACTTTATAAACATTCCACCCAAATTTTTTACATGTAATTGCAACCACAGAACCCCCTTTCTGCCATTTCAAAAACTTTGAATCAGATTAAATCTTTACCGAAGATTCATATTCTAAATTTGAAGCTTTGCAAATAAATATTAGCCTATTAACCTAATTTTTGTCATAGTCATTACTGGCCACCTGAGGGAGCCTCTGGCACATGCAATGCAAGGGTGCACAAGTAGATTACTCGAGGGCCGCATACAGGCCACACATTTTGAATATTCCAAACTGACTGCAGACACGTCAACTGAAATGTTTTCAGGCAAGGATACACAGAATTCCTAGCCTAATAAATTGATGTTTGGGCTCTTTGGTCACGCAAAAGATTTTATAACAAACGCTTAGTATTCCACCATAAACTGCAAGTAAGAGATCACAGTCTTGTAAGCTATTGGCAAGTGGAGAGGTAGATGTTGTGCCAGTAGTTTATTTAAAAAGCTGCAGATATATTCACACTTTTTATAAGTGCAAGACAGACTAAGGGAGCATGATGTTACATGGAATCAAATGCAGGTTACCAGGAGCTCATTCAGACACGGCTTGGGAACTTGTCTATTAAAAATAAAACAAAAAGAAGAACACAAAAGCTAAAACAAAACCCTTACTGAAATAAAGTTCACCATGCATATAGTTGATTTTGGAAGCCATTGTCTGCAGATAAAGTGTAGAAAACAACAAGCAAAAGAAATCTAAGTAGGCACAAAATCTGGCAAGAGACATCTGACTGTATACTCTATAAAATGTTGTACAAGGTTGAAACCACTGAGCTCTTTACACCCTCCTGGAGAGAGATGGATTTTTTATGCCAAAACATGATGAGATAAAAGTGGGTTTATTGGCCAGTGCTCATCTAGGAGGCCATGTTGGTGGTCTATTTGTGTAGCTAGGTGGAAACACTGCCATGGTGGATAGATAATGGTAAAGGATGGTTAGCATGCTTGCTGGTCAGGTTTAATATGTTGACCATTAAATTTTAGCTTCATGAGTAAGGGCTACATTGTGGTTGCTTACTCCCAGCATATACACCTTATTAGACATCTTATCTACGTTATGAACCTGATCGGCCAGTGACTGATAAGAGTATTCAAATCCAAACATCAGAGCAAGGATAGATGAAAACCAAATTGACCCTTCAAGGGATGGTAGTGTCTCTACGGCACACCTTGACAGAAGAGACATCCTCCTGACAGACAAGCTGTTAGAATGGTATATGGTATATCCACAAGACAAGATGACTGGTGGCGTTACACAAGCTGAACTGAGGCTGGACCAGCCCCATCAATGGTTCGTCAAGGCACTTGCATGCTGAGCAACATAGGGAAATTCCTAACAATGTCCACACACACAAACATTAGAAGGGAAGAGCTGGCTATATATATATAAAATATTGTCTTTGGGAAAGCAAAAAACTTCAAGTTAATGAGGCAAGGCCATTCCATCAACAAGGGATGGCTCTGACAAAAACATGACACGAGTATCCTGCAGACAAATCAAGCTTAAACTTGACAAGAACTGGAGGCTGCAGTGCTAATGCTTGATACAAGATACCCCGCTTTTGTTGTATTAAACAGTTTGCGCACTGGTCTCAAAACATGAAAAGCTACTTATCATTCATTGTGACTATAAAAAATGGGAGATGCTATATAAGTGTATTTAGAACATGACATTTAATGGACAGGAGTTTAAATGTTTAGCTTCTATTCATTTCGATCTTTAGGGTTCTGTGTTGGGGTGGCAGTGACCTACTCACCACAGCCTTAGAGCTACCCGTTAGATAGCTAATCTATTGGCTCTATATGCCTTTTACCAACATCCTAATAGCCGGTGTGTCAGAACTACACCGCGCTTCAGAATGTTGTTCTGTATAATCTTCTACTACGTCATATACAAAATAATTTTAGCTAAGAGACTCACATAAGAAATGACAACACCTTATATTCATGACTGAGGGAAAAATACATTATGTTTGCCAAATAGCTCTTTAGAAAAGAGGCGTGCTCTCTAAGCTTGTAGACACCCCTAAAAAGTTGAAGGTGTAATATTTTCACATGATTGAAGAACAGGGTCCGGGTCAACATTAGTAGAAATGTTTCTTATTCTATATGTTCGGCAGAATCAGTGGTTTCTTATACAGCCATGAGAAATTGCATTGATTTTTGTGTCATGGAGAAATGTAAAATGCTATGAAGGGGTCTCTACCTTGAAGCCCAGGGCAGGGCGGAAGGTCATGCAATCAGCCCCCAATATCATGACTGTCCACCCACATGCTTCTGCAGGGGAGAGAAAGGTTAAGATCCCCTATAGCATATCCTTTTTTGTTTGCTGGAAAGGAGATTTCATGTAAATGAAGGTAGTGAACAGAAATCAACAATAAACCATACAAAATAATTCCTGCAAATTTCACATAATTTCATTAATTTAATTGAGAAAAAAAATGCTGACAGTGTTAAAGGTCTCATTTTTACAGTCTTACATTATTGCATCGCTTTACAAGAAATCATTTACAAATAAAAGGAAAAAAAATGGTTTCACAGAAATTTTAAAGTATTTTTCCTTTCTTGTGTATTTTTGTTTTCTATATCGTTGTTCATTGTCCGTGTCTGGCACATGAAGCGCCCACTGAAAGTTGAGTCTGAAAGCTAGTTAGCAGCTGATCTATCACATTAGGATATTCTAAAACATCCACTTACAGCATGAGAATTGGGAGGGTACTTGAAAACAAACGGTAATATTTGTGATATGGAAAGCGTAGCAGTTCTGGATTAGGGTTCACAGTCAAAGCAAAAGGCGGGAACCCATTGTTCCTTTTCTTCGCTTCTGTACTTTTTCATCTTTCGTGCTTGGTGTTTGAATCATTGCGTTCCACTGTGACTCCATTGGCTTTGGGAATAACTTCCTTCCTATTGCAGTCTCTGTCTATGTAAAATTCCGCCAGTATGGGGCAATGCTCCGAAGCCACCCCTCCCCAGGACCAATTATCTGGGATCCACGGATTAGTGAGGCCTTCTCTCACAACTAAAGAGTAGCCTACAATAAAAAAAACCAAATGTTAGCAAATGGAAGCATATACCAGAAAGTGCTTATCTAACAAGTTTTTATAAACATGTTTATCTAGGTTACTTTATTGTGATCAAAACAACAAGAGTGTTATCAGTGAAACCTGCCTGGGGTCTAGATACCAACTAGAACCAGTTGACCAACCCTGTATACCATTTTGGGCACTATTTTCATAATACATTCTTAACCAGTTATATAGTATTGTGCTGTTCTTCATAAGCATTTTGAAATTCCACAAGAGTGGTCCTTTTGAAAAAGGATCACTCATGTGCCATTGATGCAGTGGAATTAACTCATATCTCCCTTGGCATTTCAGAGGTCCAATGCTGGAGGTGTGACAAGAGGTGGGGTGGTAGGCACGGCCACTCACCCTGCCTACTCAGTTAGCCACCTAGTTATGCTAGAGTCACAGAGAGGCTATGTGGGAGCTGCATCAGCACAGACCGCCATTGTTCTTCCCCTCCCAGTGATCAGTGGAACTCGCCAAATGGTCCATGTTCCTCACTGCCTGCAAAAGTGGGACAGTGGAGCAGCTACTCAGAACAATGCCCCAAAAATCTGATTGTTGGGAGGTATGATCTCTCACCTGTGAACACCTTCTTCAGGCTCTTGCTGAACCAGATGTTGTCTAGGGACTTATTCCCCTGTGGATTCTTTGTGCTGATGTTCGTAAAGGTGTTAGCAGGTAGCAGGTTGTGCAATTTCTCTTTTCTCAGGCAATCAAAGTCATTGCTGTCTGGAGGAAGGCTAAAACTTCCCAAGATGATTACATCCTTTTCACCTGAAACAGGAAACAACCAATCAAACAATTAGAGAGTTCTGGAAAGAAGTGAGTTAAAGGGACTGTGATGCATTCTACAATCACTCCATACAACTGCTATATACCAGCTTTGTTTTTGAAGTTATATATATTGTTATATACAAGAAAATGGCACACTTGCATTTTCATCATTAAAACCTCTTTTTGATTCTTAGTTAACTGCGTATGGTTTGTAAAGTACGTGTTTAGGGGGGGTTGAAAAATTCTGATGGAAAAACAATATATTTTTGTACAATACTGTTTTGCTTTTTTGAAAAATCTTAACAAAATAGATAAAACTAAAATTGATTTAATAAGGTTTTAGCTTTGCTTCCTATGAGATAAAAAATAAGTTTAAAGATTTCTTTTCTTAAAAGAGTCTTAAGTATATTCAGTAAAAAATATTCTAATTAAATGCTGCATATAATCTTGTATATAGTCTAATTAAATCATGCCTTTAAAAAAAGGTAGAAAGGTAGTATATATTTAGTTATTTGAATATTCACATATATATATATATATATATATATATATATATATGATTCGAATTATGTACAGAAAATAGTCTATTTGATTACATTTGTGAAATTAAGAATAGTGAATTGCTATGCCTATAATTATAATAAAAATGAAGAAAATGTATATAATCTTATTACCAGTATATAATCTTATTACCACAAGGAAAAAATAGAGTCTTTAGTTGTAGTTGATACCAACACAGAAAAAAATGCAATCACATAGGCTTTCAGGACCTCGGAGATTGAGAGCATTCTATATGAAGAAGTAAGCTCTCGGGTCACAACAGCCCCTGAACGTTATCTAGCGTAACAATTTTTCCAAGTTTGACAAATAAACAATATCAACTTTAACTAAAGACTCCAGATACAATGTACATATTCTACAGTCCGTGTGAAGAAGTAGCCAGAGATGCATCTTTGTACCCTCTTGTACTTGGTTAAATCCTTCACATCTGGTTAGATTCTCATGAGACAGCGCCACACTGTCCACAAGACACTTCTCTTGTAGCCACCTATTACTGTTAATATTTACTCGGGTAATGTGCGATATTTCAGGAAGACCAATTCACTTAACCAGCCATGTTTGAGACAAGAACCGTGTATTACGCACAAGTAAGATAACATTTCCACTTACGTTTATAGTTACTATAGGGCTTATGGGCAAAATACATTAAGCACTAAATGATCACGTCAGTAAAAGTAAAAATGCTCTACACAATTGAATATATCTATAGATCTTTCTGCTTATGTAGATTGGAAGTACATGCTAGTAGTTGTAGTCTGCAGAAGCATGAATGTCTGAGGTTACCGATTCTACAGATGTCTTCGGCTGTCGTCTAGGTCAATAGAATTTGACATGCTATTTTCATTTCAGTGTCCAGTATATAACTAAGTTTAACTGTGTCTGCTTTAGCAGGTGATGAGATAATGTTGCTGAGCCACATGTTTGTATGGAAATCATCATGCCTGTGCTAGTGAATTGGTGGCATACAAGACGTGTCTAAATCCGTGTACAACAAAGGTCAGGTCAAGACAAATGTATAACATGTCAAATATGTCATTCATACCGAACAGCATGAATGGCTTTTTCACAAAACTTTCTCCTGGTGAAGTGCAGATTTTCAATAAGCCATATTATTTCTAGCAACATAGAATTCGTGTTTCCAAAGATTAGATACAATTAGCCATATTTATAAAGTATAATCCGAAGGGCTAAATGTGGAGCAGAACAATTCTGCTACTTTCCATGGTATTTGTTCTGCATTTAGAACTTTGCCTTACAGTTCATGTTAAATAAATATAGCCCATTGTCTATTAACAGACTTGATTGGGGCTATTCAATAAACTCCTGAGCATTGCCTCAGATTTCAAAGAAAATTAAATTCACAAAGAGACAAGTTAAAATACATTGGAAAGAAAAGCACAACTGGTTCAAGTGAGCTGTTGGTTGAGTTGAACATTAACTAAAGCTCACAGTACATTCTACATGAAACCTCAACAGGAGACTCAACAATATTTTCAGCTAATTTACATATTAAAGACTCCATTACCACTTTGATCTCTTTTTAACTCTTATTATTACTATTATCTTTTATTTATATAGCGCCAACAGTTTACGCAGTGCTTAATACAATACATAAATTCAAGGGGTATGACAAGACAAGAATTGACAGACTAAGACAAACCGGTACATTTGGTGGAGAGAGCCCGGCTCGCAAGCTTACTCTTATACACATCTATACAGCTTCCCGCATGTCAACCTTCCATACGATGACGATTAGGATTGTGTAAAACAGTCCTAAATAAATAGGGGTTTCACGTGTATTTCCTCACTTGATTGACTTGTTTTTGAAAGGTTAGCATTTAAGAATTCACTGGGTTATAATACTGAATTATGGCCCTGTCTGTACATAAATATATATATGGACCTGGAAAATGTAGCCATGAAGATAATTATCTTACGTGACACAAATGCCTCATTTGTGCAAACATAGTTTCAGGTAGTCCATAAAGATAAACAATGTTTTACACCACTTATCCACCAATAAAACCTTGTGTGTTGGGCCATAGTCAAGGAAGTATCAATATCAACATGGAGCTAATGGAGAAGAAGCAGTTAGATGAATGTACGTTCTACTGGCTGCCGGGAAACATTCTTGGAATGGCTGGAAGTGGCAGGCTGGGTCATGTTTCAGCTTCCAAGCCCCTGCAGCTTTACATACCTTTCAGAGTCTCCTGCAGTGCTTGGCCAAAGGTTGACGTTTTGTGGCTGTCGTTATGATTCTTTCCGGCTTCGCCAAGGTTAGGGGACAGGTGAATATTCACCAGAGTCACTTCATTTATTCCAACCTACACAGGGAGAAATAAACAAATAAGTATAATATAATATATGTTTTCCTTGTCGTAGTTCCTCTTGAGTTTCCCCACACATATTGCTGCAGATTTCTAGGTTCGGCGCTGTGTCTATTCTATCTGCTGTGTTCAGCTTAACTTCGTTGGAACTCACAACCACATTGTACATGACGCCCAATATCCCCAAAAAATTAGCAATAATTGACACCACCTAGAAGCAGACAAATCTGCAAATTTAAAAACAGCTGTAATTCCTATAAACATAGAATTTGAGGGCAGATAAGAACCATTCGGCCGATCTCGTATGTCCTGTTTTTCCTGAAATAAAGATAATCTTGGTATAGATTTAGGATAACCATAAACCGTTCCTCAAGATTGTAAGCTTGCCAGCAGGGCTCTCTCCATCCAATGTATCGGTTTGTCTTAGTCTGTCAATTCTCTTCTTGTCATACCCCTTGAGTATATGTATTGTATTAAGCGCTGCGTAAATTGTTGGCGCTATATAAATAAAAGATAATAGTAATAATAATCCCGGGCATGTTTAAATTCCCTCACTGCATTAGCCTCTACCAAACATGCTTGGAAGCAAGGTTGTTTATCTACAGCGTCCGAGTAAAGTTAAACTTTATATTAGTTATACATCGAAGCCTCTAACCCTCTATTTTTAGTCTATGTTCTAACCTTTCTCCTCTTTTAAAATAAACATCCCTCGTGTCATTTGTTAAATCCTTTTATATATTTTCAGTGTTTAGGAAATCTATGTGATTGCATAGCAGGGGTAGTTAGTTGTCAACTGCTGGCGCCCACCTCCCATGATCAAAACCAGTTTCCTAGTAAGCAATCTATTTCGCAGTTTTTATTATTATTTTTTTCTAGAGACTGATGTTTGGATTTTTTGAGATCATGCTCATAGCTTGAAAGATCCATCCCTCTGTGTCCAAAAAAAATAATAATACTATTGTCAGGTGTTCTTTGTAAATGAGTCTAAGATGAAAATTTCACTACGTACATAAGTGGACTATGGAAAAAGTCTCAGAAAACATGGTTTTTGGAACCGAGAGTCCAGAAAAAAACATTTTTAATTGAGCTAGGATCATCACTGCACACAATCGGACTATGGAATGTTCTAGAAGGAAGAGTGGAAAGCTGTCAGGCTTTGTATAATAAAATCCAGCTGTTGGTGAACCATTACCTTGAAATGTGCGAGGAACGGGTGAGGAGATGTGTGCTTGCTGTTACCGTTGGTCTGCAGGCTTTCTTGTAAAGTGGCATTCTTCAGCTCAATGCCAGCTGATGTGTCCCAGAGAAAGCCGCTAAATTCTGCTTTCTGGAATGGAAAAAAAAAAAGAAACTTTAATGGATCATGGTTATTACTAAATAATGAGGTTGTTACACGATAGGAATCTGAAGTTTTATGGTGATTTATTTTACTAATTAACATCTAAAAGTAATTTCAATCTTCCAATTCCAGAAACTAAACGTTTAATGGGGCTAATGATTGCAGGTTAATTATATACATGTACTGTAAACGCACAACGCTATATACTGTAATAAAAACTAGCAAACAAAGTGTAGAAATATAATAGATCCTCTTTTTACATTAATATAAAGGCTCCTTAGAACAAAACAGGCATTTTTATTTTAGTATATGTTTTGCTTCTGTTGCTTTTCTTAAAGGGGGTGTCCCTTGAAAATAGGTGTTTGTATAGAAGATTGGGCTAAGATAACTAAGATATGTGTGCATGGACACATATAAATTACTAATATTCAGCTACCTAAAACCATCACATTATAAAAAAGAGTAGAATAGTTTCTTAAAAAAGCATAATATTTTTGAATATATATATATACATGCATGTATGTATATATATATATACAGTATATAAATACTAGTAATAAAAAGTGAAAGGCATTCCCTTATATATTACCAAACACCCTAATTGAATGTGGGTTTTGCTTTTTTAAATCTTTTCAGCCATTTCAGTGCCAAGGAACTGTCTGATGCTTTTTTTAGTAATAACTGGCACCAATTGGGTTAATGCTCTTGGCATTAGGGATAGATTGCATACTCAATTACTTCAATAAAGAGGAAGTGACACTTGCAAAATAAATCAGGTGGAGTTTACCGAGCGTTCCAGTACAGATGGCAATCATCGGGAGCAGAAAAAAGACTGAACCCTTATTATGACGGCTGGCATGCTTTGTGATTTAGCGACATGGACACGCAGACCGCTGCATGCTAACTATGCACCAAATGGTTTAAAGAGACAGCTTACTGTGCTTGACAGGCCAACTAAAGAAGAATGCATATTAAAGTACATACCTTAGGGAGAAGCTGCAGACCTTTCTCCATGGTCTGAAGATTCCTGCCACTGATTGGCTGCTTGAAGCCAATTAGGGGCAGGAAAGTGTTTCCAATGAAATCAATGACTTTCTGCACATGTACACGGGTACAACAGAGCCCTCCCTGCAGTGTTTACAGAGCTAGTTCTGGACCCAAGTCTATCACGTTCAAGTAGATGTATTCGGCTGAATCTGAATTTCTCATATTAAAGTGCATATGGTGTCACCTCCCAACAACTCATCTACAACTTCTGGTTTACTGCAAAAAATAAATAATGAGCTATATGTGTGGAGGTGAGTAAAACAAATGAATAAAACTCACCAAGCCATTAAAGGTATAGTGTCTTAAAGGTACACTCCCGCCACCATATGCACTATGAGTGATATCTCCATCACTATCACATTATGGAGGGCCAACTCTGGAGTGTTTCTCCAGCAAGAAGGGTTGGGTTAGCCCCGGGTAATGCATAGCTACATTTGTTGAGATGAAAGGTTTCAATTTGTGGTTTAAATGAAAATGACAATGAAATTCACCAATTCACCAATGAATGCTGGATCATCTTAAGAGAAGGTTTCTGGACACCATAGTGTTCCTGCGCCTTCTCACTCTCACACCTGCTACCACAGCGTGCTATTTCCCTCTTTACCTATGCAGCGTGCCTACCTTTTCCCTAGTATAGCCTTCCTACAGCCTAGAAAATATAAAACATATGGTCACCAAGAGCAGGATGACCCAATGTCCTTCTTTTCAGGGGCAGACCTTGAATAAACACTTCTTTCCCCAATTACTATTAGACCCCGTTGGTGTCCCCTGAACCCGTTATATTTGAAATGCAATGAAACACATCTGCCAGTCAGCATGATTATATTAATTGGTTCCAAACACAAATCTTCACAACTCAAAACATACAGTATGCAAAAATATGGAATTGGAGAAAATGAACCATAGCTGTAAATGGCAGGGACTGGATTAAGTAATGTGGGTACAAAATACTACTATAATTACATTAAAAAGCCCCCTGATTTTTTTTTTAACAAACTCAGTTTGTTAGTATGGATTAATCCCATTATCCATAATAGACCCACCGCAAAAAACTTGTGTTTACATTGAGGTGGGTTTAGCTGTAGCTACCAAAATCCACTTATCTGCGTGCATCTAACTTCATCACCTTTGCATGGGTAAAAGTTATTATAAGATAGCATGCCATTGCCAGGTCTTGAAACAATATACTTCCACGATCAATAAGATTCCATTAAACTGGTATTAGTGGCAATCTTCCTCCTGCCAACTCCGCATACTCATCAACAACCTATAAACTGCCTCTTATCTCATAAAAGATGACTGCTTGAAATAGCATTACTGTAAGGCTTTGTCTTCCCGTGCAGGTTATATGCAGTTAATTGCAAGTAAAAGCTTTTTATTTGATCATCTCATTGGCTCTAATTCCCCTGCTCCAGTGCTAATGAAAGGAAGAAATGGGGCAGATTTAATGCGCTGGGGAGACAGAGAGAGACAAGAAATAATGCAGCATCAGAGTTTACTGATATAGAACATTTACTAGTGAGAGTTATTAATTTGTTGACAGCACTGGCTAAATCCTTTCAACAAAATACAAAATGTACATACGGCTGATGGTGCTGACAGTGCCAGAGCAACTGTCTGAATGAGAACTAAGGGTGGCTTATTGGTTCTTAAATGGAAACTTTAGTATAACTTCTACTAATGTAATGTAATTGCTTGCAGCCCCACTATCTACAACAATCATTTTTTTAGCAGTCACTTTTTTTCACGATATGTGGGTCACTGCCAAAGCCGACAATGTGTCCCATAAGGTCAGGGCGGTCCCAAGACATTGTGCTGCCTTGGTCCAAGGATGAAATGCTGCCCCTCAACCAAAATCACCCACGTAGCCGTTATGTCATATCATGATTATCAACTCTCTCCTACTATCTCACACTCTCATTCACACTGACTCCTCCTTTCTCATAGCCCCGCTTCTTCTCTTGCCTCTTCTTGTTCTTGTCCCCTTCCTTCATCCGCTTCTCCCCTTTTCTTCTTTCTTCATTTGCTTTTCTGTTAACCTAGCCTTCTGGTGCACAAAGAGGCACACCATTTAGAGATAAAGAGAAACCAGGATTGAAATATGAAATTGGGGGGCATGTCTCCAGAAAATGGGGACACCTAGTTCTCCTATTAACTCGTTGCTCATATACATACCTGGAAACTCTCATGGTTTAAAGTGCTGCTTCCCTGGGTCTCTGGTTCACTTTGCTCAATCTCTGGGCAGGGGAGCTGTGATTGGTCACACACCACTCTTCCCACTCCTCCTCCTAGTTAATCTAAGGGTATCTGGGTATTGCGCTGCCCCCATTCCAAGTCACTCCCCCCAGAAAAGGCAGAGCTCTGGGTGGCACACCCTAAGAAGTTCCTTGATGCGCGTATATATTAACACTTCTCTCTCATAATTTCTAAACCAGTTATAAATCAAGGTACACAGAAAAAGTAAATGCATGCTGGGATATACTATGTTCCATTTACATAAAACAGATTATATTAAATACATTTGTGTTAGTAAAGTACAATATGGTCTGTTGATTAATGTAAACCATTCATATGTGCATGATTTACTTTAAGAACTTTTCTTTCAGCCACAGGATTTACTTCTAGAACCTAAGAATACTTGGAACTAACAAGCCACCCAAGCAGTGATGAATATGTGTTTTCCCATTTACAGTATATATATATAATATATATATATATATATATAGCCATTTCATGTAAAAAAAAAATATGAAGCAATGTTCACATGGAGATCTTTACAGTAAAGGGAGCCAAGCTTCAACATATCCATTTTAAAATCAGTACACTAAGGTATAACCTAGATTATTAGAATGGAAGAAAGCTATGTGCACCATGGAGCACAGTTATCCCTGTCAGTTGATAATTATTAACCCATGAATGAATTACACAAACATGCGAGCTACCACAATCCTTAGCTGTACTTACACCGCTGTATTCCCCAAGGTTATGGGTCCCATGTGTTTGAATCACAAACAAAAGTGGATGAATGTGTTTCCCTATGCCTTGTACTATTACTGCTTCATACTCCTGTTAACCAAATCCCTGTTGATGGGTGACATTCTGTTGTTAAATATAACTATTTTTGCATCAGCAGAGTTAAGTGTACCTGGTGTGAGACATAGATTTTTGAGGGTGCGAGGGTTGATAGCTGGGAGACCCTTTTATGAGTATCACTTATGACCGTATAAGATCTAAGCACTCATTTATTCATTCATGAACCTGTTTTCTATATTAGTGCAGGTAATTTGTCTTCTTTGTCAAATACAGAGGTATACCCTCTGTTTATCACCTTGTAGCCAAATGTAGCTAACAGTACTTTATTACATAAATTCTCATAATCATCCTTTAAATACACATATCACCACTTATAACCTCTTCCTCTTCTTTTTAGATCAAAAGTCCCTAAGCACATTTGCATGGGGCACCAGAGGAAATTGGAAGGAAGTTCTTACACATAATACATTTTACAATTATTTGTATTGTAAGAGTGGTATTATGTAAATAGCTGGGCTATTTTGGTTATTTTATAAAAATCCTTTTTCCTTATGAGGAGGATCAGTCAGGTGCAGGGTGAGGGTGTGAGAGATCATGCAATCAGAGGATCTCTGTGCTCTCCATGCCGCTAGCTGCAGGTATCACCTGCACCTAGTGGCTTTAAATGGGCAGACTAGTGGTCGCAGGGGACACCAGAGGACAGGAAGGGACACCAGAGGACAGGAAGGGACACCACATCCACTTCCTGGATGCTCAAACAGTCTGCACACAGCATGGAGGAAGAAAGACACACCACTCCTGTAGGTAAGTGGTGTAAGCATGGGCACAGGGTAGACTGTTTGGGGGCAAAATGGCACAGGCAGGCTGTTTTTGGGCACTGACAAGATGTTTGGTGACAAAGATGGCACTGACCAGCTGTTCGGGGGCAAAGGTGGCACTGTGGGGCATGTTGCTTGGCAAAGTGAGAAGGCACCTTGCCCCGTGGCTTCTAGTTACGTACCTAGTTATGTTACAACTTTATTCACTCATTCCTGCAAACAAATGATATTAGGCACTACTGCCTCTTTAATTCTAGATTTAAGAGCCTGGCAAAACACATAGCAACCTAATGGGTTAATTAAGATGTCGTCTTGGGAATCCAAGTGCCTTTGCATAGTTTATAAATGTGAACTTTAAGTATACAAAGCTTAAACATGGCCAATTAAAATACCCATTATTAATGCCTACTTCTTAACATTAGTAAATTAAATAAATACCCTAACTCATTGTAATGCTAACAGAGCATTTGTAAGCTGTCTTAGAAAGTGTGTTTATTAAAATAGAACAATTAAAGTGGAAAGTATAAAAATCATAATTCTAGGTTCTGACCTTTCATGAGTTGCCAACAAGTATCTGTCAGCAGTAAGTGACCTGATTGAGCTAAAAACATCTATATATCGGCTTTTTATCCAACCATAACATTTGTTTTAAATATATTTATATATGTACCTTTTGCTGACCAAAAACATGTATTGTGCAAAAAGACAATACACTGTTAACTCCTTAATCATTTATCCATTATCTTAGTGACACCAAGGGGACATTATCGCTTTCAAAGAATTTAGCTCAACTAACGTCACATTTCAAAACATATTAGCAAGTAGGTAAGATAAATATCATTAATATTATACATAAAACCATTAATATCATTTTAAATTCCAGAAACAAACCATGCCACATATATATTTTCCCTTCTTATAACTTTTAATCATGTGACGGCCAAGGGTTAAATGGGTATTAAAAAAACCCCTACACTACTGTAAAAATCCCAACATAATAATTTGCAAAAATATTGTCCCAGATTTAGATACGCACATCCTCAGCCATAACACACTGCTCCAAAGTTGGCACTGCATTATAGGGCTTTGAAAAGAACAGCCGGATACCTGCCCTTTGCCAAAAAAACAATGATGATAATATTAATGCTAAGGCTTATGCCAAAACAAATTAAAAACATCTCCCTTGAAACAACAAATATTTCTATCAGTAAAAGAAGGGAGTGTAACCATAAATAAAATTGTCACATACCTCGTTTAGGTAGGATGATGGCTTTTTGGAAATGACGCACTTCCACGATCCCATTACCCCTTTCCACTTACGAATGTTGGGCAGAGATGGCTGATTTAATTCCAAACAAAACTGTAAAAGAGGAAACAATTATGTTTTTTTTTTTTTATTAACATTCACACAAAAAATATAAAAATAGCTGAATATACCCAGCCCTCTGTTTTCGCTAAATATTATAAGAAGTATACATAAATGTCAAAATTAATTAGGGGCTTTATTCACTAAAGGAAGTCTTGGCAGGAGAATTGTGGTTTCAACTCTCTCATTTCACTATTTACTATTATTTCTCCAGCAAAAAAGAATGAGCTTGTTCTGCTTAATCCATAATTCAGTGGACAAGGAGACTGCAGAAATCTCACTGAATTAACTAAACATTACCCAGGGCCAGTTGAGAACATCCTGCAGCAGATGGTTACTGAGGTTGGACCTCATGTGCACTGCATAATATGATGACAAATAAGTATCATTAGTCTTGCAGAGGGAAATGTATGGATGTCCTTCACCTGCAGTTGCCTACGGGTGTCCTCACCTGAACCAAGTTGCCAGCCTGATGTGACCCTGCTGACAGACCATACCACCAGTTCCCCGTGCAGAGCACCTTGGGATTTAGAGCATGGGTTCAGTGATAGAATTTTTTTTAACTCTATGCCTGGACATTTTAGTTTTACTGTGTATTGGAAAGACACCAGAGAGTAACAATTAATGGAACAAACCAGAAGAATCAGGATGTTCTTTCTTGTTTGTTTCTGTAACTATTGATTTTACAGGCATGAAAAACACAGTAACTCAGTGGTGCTTACAAATAACAAATTGACAAGTCAGGTAAAACAAAACCAAGGCTAGGTCACCTTACACAGACTGCTGACACGGAGTCTACCATTCATGTTTTTAAGTTATGTACTGCAGCATTATGGCTGATTAGTCTCGGACCCAACATCAGTTCCCGTCTTATCTCCTGATGGCATCCAGAGGTCGCAGTGTTCCCTCTAAGGTGGGCCAGTGGCCCACAGCACCTCACACTCACCCGATGTCTAGGCAGCCCTGGCACTGTATGCCCTGATGATGTTGGAGCAGCCAGTGGCTGGATATGTGTGGCTGCTCCTATGCGGCAGTTGATCGCATCTTCATCATCAGGACTTAAAGTGCCAGGGCCGCCTCAACATCCCCAGTCCTACCCTGCTTGAGGGGTCTTCAAGGGGTATTCAGTGGGGTAACTGGACTCCGCACTTGGGAAGTGCAAGGTACTCAAGGTATTGTGTGCATGTGGCTAAAAGCAGTGTGTGTGTTACTGAGTATGGTGTGTCTGTGTGTAGTGTGTGGGGGTTTTTGATAGATATACACAATGTGTCTGTTTTGAGTTTGTGTTTAAGGATACTGTGTGCATTGATCTTACTGAGAGTGGTATGTGCCTTATTGTAATATATATTAAAGTATATGTTGGTGTGATATGTAGGGTCAGAGTGGTCAGTGAAGTTTTGGTATGTGGCAAAGAGTGGCCAGTATGAGTGTATGCAAGCGAGGCTAAGAGTAGGTAAAAAGCTGTCAGCAGTGGAGGCTGAGTGTGTTTAATGGGACAGTCTAATGAAATGGTCCAACCTTGGGGGAAATAAAATCCAAATTAAGGAGAACACATTTTTTTGTATGTGCATATATATATATATATATTATATATATATATATATATACACATTGGGCCTAAAATCAGTTTGACCACTGACAGGTGAAGTGACATTTCAAACTCAAAGTTGATGTGATAGGAGCAAGAAAAATGGGCTAGCGTAAGGATCTGAGTAAATTTGACACCACAGCACACCTTCAGAGGACTAGTGGAGTCCATGCCTTGAGGGGTCAGGGCTGTTTTGGTGGGAATAGAGGGACCTACACAATAGTAGGCAAGTGGTTTTTAATGTTATGGCTAATCGGTGTGTATATATGTATCTATCTATCTACATATATATATATGACAAAGCCCAAACATGTACGGGCTCCAAATGCATTGTTTTCAATGGGTTTAGGGACCGCCCATTGTCCTTAAGGGGTTTACACTATTGAGGCACAAAAAATTGATAATAGATTAGCCCACATTGCGTCAGTTTAAAATCATTATACTTAATAAACATGTATAAAAGGGGCAATTACTGTGCTGCAAATACGTTAAAGTTCTTCAAAGAGAAACTCCCACCAAAAGTATCAAATTAAAAGTAAGTTTTCAAAAATGATGCTCTGTTTTTTGCGTTAAAAGTTTTAGCTCTTACATAATATATTGTTTTCAGCAGCTAAATTTTAGCAATTTGTTATCATAGTCCAATCGACTGGATAAACACCCTGACTCCTTATCATACTGCGTGCTGTCAACAACAAAATGGCGTTCCTATTTTGTAAGGCTTGGCAAGTAACACTTAGACATTACAAAAAACTTAAAATAAAAAACTAATATACATTTTATGCACAAGCGAAAGACAAAGACAATATGTATGTATTTATGTATGTATGTAAGCAAACTTGAAATTAAAAGGAAAACAAATAAAATAAAAAGTAAAAGAAAGCACACAAGCTGTGTGTAGAAAACAAGAAAACAACATGATTATAAACTAAAATGTGTAAATAAAATACAAAGATGTCTTACTTGTTTAACTATTTTTCAGTAGGTCACAAAGTTAAATAAAAAGTCTGTAGAGACTTGTCCATAAAAAAAAAAGAGTCCTTCTTTGGCCAGTTGAAATGCTGGAAGGTGTGATTTGTGCATAGATGGACATGTAGTTATTATATATTGTATTTGCTCGGTTATAAGACAAGGTTTTTTTCAGAGCAACTGCTCTGAAAAACACCCCTCATTATATTCGAGGCCATCTTATATTCAGACCTCAAATAGAGGTCTGACTATAAGACTTAGATCCACATCCCCTGCAGCGCTGCATGGGAAGTGGAAGTGCCGGCAGCAGCGGAGGTTGTCTGTGATGCGCACAGTCAACCTCCGCTGCCGGCACTTCCGCCTGGGCTTCTATGACTGAGCACCGGCGTGACGTGACCTTACGGTGCTCAGTCTTAGGCGTCCACCGGCTGCCCCACTAGACACCAGGGAGTCTGAAGTACAAGGGACGAGTCTGGGGAAGCATTGGTAAGTCGGGGGGCCAGAGTGACATATGGGGGATATAAGACATTCTTATAGGCAGAGTGGCATATAAGGGGTTAAAACGCATATCAGGGAGGCAGAGTGGGATATAGGCAAGTATAAGGCATTTTCGGGGGGCAGAGTGGCATAACATTTTTCCTACAGGGTAGTCTTATATTTAGGCTTTTTCTTTTTTCCCTAAATATTCAAATTTTGTGAGGTCGTCTTATAATCAAGCAAATACGGTAATTTACCACAAGTAATAAAAAAAGACTCCTTGCACACACTAGAATAGCAAAATGAGAAACAGTAACTTAGCCTAGATCATTATTTGGCCAAGAAGCATTATTTAATTACCTTTGATAGATTATTTACTTAATTGAATCTAGCACAATATCTTTTACATATACATACCTAAACATATATATATATATATATATAGATATATATATAGAGAGAGAGAGAGAGAGAGAGAGATATACATGCATCTATGTATACTCTACATAGTCCTGGAATGAGACCTCTCAGGCTGGTGGCTGTACACAACAGATCTGGCGTCTCCTTTTCAGAATCTCTCATCTATAGTAGCTTATTAATGGTTTATACACATTTTATTGCTCATGGAATATACATAATTGTGAGTTTTATTATGGTGGAGTACTGTTCTAATCTTACACATAACTAACCTTGTAAGGGCTCACAAAAAGGGGTCGCCAGAGTACATGAGAGGGGCAAAGTGAAATGGGTCAAAAATATGGTATAATCTTTCCCAACAGAAATGTCTCTTAAACCTGAAATATTCACAAACATTGGAAAGAGTTTATAAATATCCTAACTACTGCCTAGCTGTGAGCAGAAAATAATGGTCCCTCCAGTTCTAATTTAAGAAGTCAGAACACAAGCCAGAGAGAATAAATACCCCATTCTCAAGGACAACTTAAGACCCTATTCTTCAGTCCAGGAAAACTCCATTGAAATATTAATGCTCATGTAGGGTTTGGGCTGTATCCTTATGATGACTTTCTGATTAGCCAGGAAGGAACACCGGATAACAATAAACATACCTAAAATTAGATGAAACATAACTACAGCAATGTGGGAAAACACTTTTCTACTTGCTTCCTTTAACACAGGTTTTGAAATACCAACAAATTCTGCGCAGCTTTGCTTGGTATACAGTACAACAAACTAAACTTGCCTAACCAATACATAATTCATAATTTGCTATTGATTGCATAATGTAGATATTCTAGATATCATATTCAACAAATACAAAGTTTTTTAACATTAAATAATATATCTACTGTGAAAATGGATACGCTTTCTGAAAACTAGACAATTATGATCATTATCATATAGTAGTAGTTATGCTTTTGCTGATCATACCTAAATGGAAACAGACCAGAATATCTCATTAGACTCATCTGAGGATCATTCAGAGCTAACACCTACCCTGTAATAAAAATGGTTCCAAGAACATGTATAATAATAGTAATAAATAAAATAATAATAATAATAAAAATATATCATGTAACATAATTTCCTGATTAATTATATGACAGCATTGTATGCATTTACATAGTATAAAAATGGAGCATAACACGGATAAATGGTCTAAATATTAAAACCAGCATATTATGAATGTAAATCTTATTATATATTCAAGTGACACAATTTAGCTAAGTCTGTTTTTTTTTCATTCTTCAAATAGACCTTTGAGAACTGCTCCTTGAGAGCGCATAAACAATGGCTGGCTACGGATCCATGCTACCTCGAGGTCAGGCTCTCTTGGCAAGTGTTGTCCCACCGGGGCCCACTGCCAAAATGTGTGTTTAGTTTTCACCCTGAGCAGCTGTGAAATTCAAACCTGACAATAGAACTTATGGCCACTGACCGATTTTACCTTTACAAGAACAAAACCTTCATTGTTAATTTATTATCATGTGGACCAAACTTTTAATTGAACGGTACTTTGGGTCTTCTTTGTAGTGGAATAAATAAATAAAGGTCACGACACAAAAGCATTCGCTGGCCAGTCTGTGAACTCATCAAACTATTTAAGAACATATGTCTCATTTACTGTGTAACAATATTTGATGTTAATATAGTGTTTCTAGTGTTTATGATTTTATATACAGAGGACATTGGTATCAACATGAACTCTGGAGTTTGCAGGAACATTTGGAAAATAAAACCTTTATGTTTCACTATGTGTATAAAGAGGTATGAGACTGGATTAAGGAAGAACGGACAGTGTCTTAATATCCTGCCCTATGATGAATCTTCACTTGGGAAATTTGGCTCACTTGGGCTATTACAACACAAATGAATCTCCATCAGCATGTGAGTCTTATCCTGCCCAACAGGTGAGTCAAGAAACAAGATGAGAAGCAAGTTTCCTCAGGACAAGGGAGTAAACAGTTGCGTACGTTTATGGGCTTTGCCAGTTGTGTGAGACTGAGGTGTGCTAGGAGGTCAACATCTGAACTCGCATTTACACATGAGGAGGGCCCCGAGAGTTTTCCAAAAAGGAGAACATATATTTCTCATGCAGGGAAAAATGTCCTGGCAATTTGGTTCTGGACTGCCCCTGTAGGCTGGATTATACTGAAATTACTGATGGAGATTCTTTCTCTGTAATTGCACAAGTGAGCTCACATTTGAGGGTCTCCTGAGCAGCTTATTTGGACGCTACCTGTTCTCGGTTAAGCTAGTCTTACTCTTGATATATCCCTGACATCACTATGCATTATCATAAAGGCTGAGCTGGCCCAGTATAATGCATATCTAATGTTCTTAAAACTATCCTCACCAATTTAACTATGCATTACAAAGGGCCAGCTCAGTACTTCCTATAGGAGACACTCTATGGGATTTACTGCTCATCGTGGATTATGGTATCAAGGGTAAGGAAATGTTCAACTCTATAGCAAACTTTCTCTTTAGTTATTGGATGACTTTGTGAGAAATAATAATAATAATTATAATAATAATAATGCAGATCATCAGAACAAAAATTGAAGATGGCTTCCCCTGTGGGCTAGATGGGTTTGTAATACATATAAATTGCCTATCTTTATCTGGAAGCACCATTGCACACGTTTATTTAGTGTATCGTAGAGTAAAACTAGGGATTTCAGAAACATGATACATCTGCTTTAAATTGATTTTAGTAATCTAATTCCAGACACAATAGGTTGACAGGATAATACTTGACACATTGCTCAGTAACATGCAATGTAATTGTTTGATTACATGCTAGTTAGGAGAAACATTGGCGGGATTACATCTGATGCTGACATCCCTGATCTATATAATTCTTCTAAAAGGAACAATGCAGCTGGACGGTGACACATTTACATCAAGACAATTTATTCACTCTCACATTCACGCTCTTTCAGTTTCTCCCTGCCTTCTTCACCAGCTGCTTTTGTGTCCCATTTTCTTTTTCTGTAGCTCCGCTTCTTGTCTCTTCTTGTTCTTCTGTCTTCTTTCTTGATCTGCTATTCGCTCCATTAACCAGGCATCCTGGAGCACTTCCGCAACAGAGCCTTAGCGTACACCACGGGGACAACCTCACCCCCCAATTGGAGGAATGAGGGCGAGGCTGTCCAAGAGGTCAGAATAATGCTGACATACTTTCAGAGAAAGACAAGTGCCAAAACCCACAGCATGCCCCTTGGGGGCTGAAGCTGCACATTTCTCCAATTGGAGGAGAGGGTGGGTTCGGAGGCTACACCCTAACGCAGGGAGAAGCAAACCAAGAAAGAAGACAGAAGATGAGAAGAACAAAACAGGCAAGACCAGAAGCAGAGCTGTGGAATTCAATGATAGAGCTCTTTTCTTACAAATATTGGCTGTAAAAAGTACAGCATTCTGCATTGGTGGGGCAGTATGGGGCATCATACTGTCCCTTTAATCATCATTTAAACCAAAATAATGAATATAGACCTATTTTTATATAAAGCCAATGTTTCTGGCTAGATGTGAGCAATTAATCCATATGTCAGTAAAGATGTGAACAACAACATATGCTTCATCCCTATACTATTTCACATGAACATGTTCTCCTTAAAAAAACAACAAACCCAATGAAAGCAATTTAGCATTGTATTATTTACACATTTATATATTTACTGCATGAAGCTTCTATCGAGCAGCAGTAATAGTTACCTTAAATTAGATGAATTAATGAAAAAATACAGAGAAAGTTACCTTCTCCAGGGCATCTCGATCAGACAGTTCTTGAACAGCCAATAGCTTGATACTAAAATATAAAGAAAAAGATGTGTAAAATTAAATTTAACAGTTTGTGTTTTTTTCTGTATATATATATATATATATATATATATATATATATATATTTCATATGTTGCATATGGCCTATCCAATATAGCCCAAAAAGTTTTATTTTATTTATAAATATTCTTTTTTTTCCCATTTGATTTTAACTAAAATTGCTATTCCAATTGAATGCACCAAAGAAAGGACGAAACATGTTCTCTCTATATGCCAAATAACCGTACACACACATCAGAATCAGTATTTCATGTAATGTATTCTTTGTCTAATTCAATACTTTTAAGGTCAGATTATATAGGCAAAATCCTATAAATATCAACGCCCTTTAAAAAAAACAGCGATACAGTTTTCTTTCTTGTATATACATTTAAAATATAATATTTTGTTTCTAATGTTCATATACTTTTCTCTCTTCAAGTAGGAACCAAAGCATAAATACATGGAAAAAAATTACAAAATGTAACATGTTGTAAAAGAGTGCATGAAAAACAAAAAAGCTATACTGTACACATATATATCTGATTTATGGATGAAAAAAGTGATGATGTTTTAATAGAAAAGAGACTGTCCCCACCGTCTTTCATGCTATTCAGGGAACTATTTTTATGTGAAACACTCTGTAATGTCGCTTGGCTTCATCCCATTTAATTTCATATCACGTGGTGTTCACTTAGGTGTATTAAGGGCATATTTGAAAACTTCCCAGGGTCAGCCATCTTGAGCTTGCCCTCTTCTAGGGAAGTGGTTTTGTGTGGGGGCAGGGCTCCCCACACGGGGCGGTTAGGCAAGCATTGCAAGGGATTGGGCTAGCTCCCGGTACCCATAAATAGCTGGGAGTAAGCGGGAAGTGGGCAGGGCATGGGAATATCCAATGTTTCTCTGCCTGGAGAAAAAGCAAGATGACCCAGAGACCCCAGGGAGCAGTGCTTCACCCAGAGACTACGGGTCAAACCCATAGAGTTCCCAGATATGATTAAGTGTGAATGCTTCACTGATGCACCACTGCCTCTTTTAACGTATTATATTTATTAGTTTTTTGTATGATTGAATTAGACACTAAAATGGAAGGTGGTCCTTGGGTTCCACCAATCTATAGTCCTTGGGGTCCAAAAGTATGTAAACCTCATTAGAGTTTTATTGAAAGCTGCTATTGTTCCACGGTATAAAATAGCAGCTGTGCACTAAAAATTTAGAGATAGTGATCTGCCAAAAATTAACTTTGTTTACACAGAACAAAAGAAAATTGGTTTGCTGAAAGTCTTGGACATCAGCTGCAATGAATGTCTTCATAAAAATATGGGTCCCAGAGATAACAGAACTGAGCTTCCAAGACGCCCATGGATTTATGTCAAAAAAGTGTTCTCATGCAAAGTCTTTTTTAAAAAAATGATGTTATCACCATAGCAATCAAAGGAATCTTCATCCTGATTGGACAATTACATTGGCTGCTTTGGTGATTAATGACCACTTTTCAGATGTTGCAATAGATCACATTTTAGACACAACCATACCTGGGAACCTTCCAAGATAGGCTACCTGGAGCTCTCTTCAACAGAGGGACTGTACACGCGGATATTGCAGTAGTGCTGCAATATCCAAGACTCTGAACAGATTTTAATGTAAGATCCAATATTTTACTTTCAAATTAAAGAAACTTCTACCTCCCCTCTCCGCCTTTCTCATTATGATTTGAGTGCACCCATTGAGTATCTCTAAGACCATCTTGTTGGTTGAATAAGAAGACGCTTCTGACTATATAAGAAGGGAGGCACCAACATTTTACATTGTAAGAGTCTCTCCTATGTTTTGCTTTATATTTAAATTCTATTATGCTACACCATATTGGGATTTCTCTTTTCTTATTTGCTCTTATGTGTATGAGTGTGTTCTTGGAGGATCCAAAACATTCTTTGAAGTTATATAAGGGAAGTATATTTCCGTTTATATTCACTTGTGTGCGCGCTGTCACTTTTTTTTGCACTATTTGGTAATATTCATGAGACAACTGTGAACCTGCTGCACTTTTTACCCACAGAAGCGGTTGTATATTGGTGAAAGTATTTTATTCAATAAACATGTATGTATTACTGTTATTTTTTGTAATATAAGTCCGGAACTCAAGCAAGCCTTGTCACACAGGACAGAAAAACAGACTGTACTGTAAGGACTGCTTGGAGTCTAGAGAAATGCACAAAATTGTCCATAAAGAAAGCGCTCAGTGCGTTAAGGATACCTGTAATACTGCTATTAAATATTAATAGAAATCAAGGAGATCAAGAAAGGTTATCCTTGAGAGAAATGTGCAGGAGAATTTAAAAAAAAGCCAGAGAAGCAGTGATCTCCTTGTAGAAATCGAAGCGCTTTTCAATGAAACAGGGAAAAAAAGTATGCAAACTGGTGCTATGTCCATTGAGCAGAACAGCAGATGACGGTTGTAGGCTGTATTAGGTGCGTACAATGACTTTGGTGCTTGAAACAAAATTATATGTAGTAAGGGAGCATATAGTAAATAGATGAGAGTCATGGAGAGTCATGGTAAGTTGGAACAGTAAGTAACTGTATATTAGGGCCAATCCTAGTGAGTTTCTCCTGCAAGAATAGCTGAATTCACACAGCATAATACCTAACTAATACAATGTGATTTCTTGAACTATATTTATAATCCAGGGCCAGTAGTATGAATAATCCACTAGATGAAATGCTTTATCTGATCTCAATTCACTTTAATATTTATATTACTACATCATTGATATCACAAACCTTGTATCAAAGACGGTAAGATAACACATGAGGTCTGTTTCCAGTAACCACATTGGTGACATATTTAAGAATAATGCAACTGCATATTAATCAATCGATGCTTTCCGTTGGGCTAAAAATATCTCTACTGTAGGATTTTTGTATCACATTTCAGGCGTCCAAATCGAGAAGCCTGTGTTGGGGCTGGCCAGAGGAGGGTCTGTTCGCAAGAATTGGTAAATTGAGAGGTATGGCTACCTACCATATGAGTACATGATGTATATGATGACCCTTTTTATCATGATGTATATGATGACCCTTTTCATTTTACGATTGTTTTGATTCCAGCCCCCCCCCCAAAAAAAATGGTGCACAGATCTAAATTGTAACCAGTTGTCAGTTGTGACAGCAAATATGAAATTCATTTTCTGGAAATTTCTAATAATTGTCAAGAGGAAACTATTCAATGGAAAACATGTATGAATTTTTGAGCTCCGCTGAAAATACTTGGCCTCATTTATATTTCACAATATGATGAATCAGACATGTTTTCCTACTTTTAATTGGTTTCAACTCCGTAAAATCCTACCTAATACTAAGCAACTCTCTTTTTATACCAGGAACTGTATTTTTATGTATATATTAACATCAGAAAGATGGAGGGATAATCAGTCTCCAATTTGCACTACTCTGTCACCACCCCACCAGAAAGATGTGTATATATACTAGAGGAGTCATGGGTATATTTATCTATTATAACACGGATAAGCATCCGAAACATTAAAAAACATGCAACATATGGGGCAGGGAGAGCCCTAAACAGCCTTTTAAGGGTGGGAAGTCGGAGTGAAGTGGGCAGGGAGTGAGCATGGTCAAAGAGAACGTAAAATCTGACTTGGAGACCCAGGGAAGCAGGGCTTGACCTGGAGACTCCAGGTGAAACCCAGAGAGTTCCAAGGTATGGACGAATCCTTAAAACCTAAAACACATTTTTGTAGAAGCCTGTTTAACAAATATAAGTGGTTTTAACTAAGGGAAATGCTGGCAATCCCTAAAATATAGGTGAGAAGTCATGTGGCAAATCACACCACAAGTCTGCCTGTGAGAATTTTTTTTTTATTTATTTCAAAAATGTATATTTTTAGAAGCATAATTTGCTTTTATTCACATAAGTCTAATATTAGAAATGAATGTTTGCTGGTAAACATTCTCCCATTATATGGCAAGTCTGCTCTGGTCATTACAGGGTTAGGAGGGTAATGCTAACATGACCAGGTATGTTAACAATAACATAATTAAGGTTTCTTATATTTGTACTGTAAACATATCACCTCTGATCAGCGCATAGGTTTCTTTGACAGGTTAAAAATCTCATTCCCGCAACAGAAACTTTTATAACGTGTAAAAAGAATTTGATTACAATGAACACAGGCTATTTTTTCCTGGGCACATATACATTCCTAGAGGTCAATCTGCCCCCCCCCCCCCCCCCGGTCTTGTAGTCCTCCTAAACTTGCCTTTCTAGGGCTATGTTGCTGTTTAGATCCCTATTGTCATACAGCTGAGAGAAAATAGCTACCGAATAGCTTTCCCCAGCTCCTCTTTGTTGGATGTGTCATCCACAAAGTTACACATATATATACATTGCACAATATTTCTGGAAGAGTAAACAGTTTAGGCTGATTCATGTGACTGCTTATATTTGCGTCAATGTAATCACATGACGCTTGGTCACGTGACATACTTAACTCACATTTCAAGAAGTCAACATTCTTCCTTCACTTGTTAAATAAGATAAAAGATAAGCCAACACTAGCTTCTACTGTTCTATAAAGATTTTATAATGTGTTTCTTTTAGCACCCATCATACATATAAATCACCTATTCAGACCATACTTCTCGTATACACAATGAAGAGATTAATTTAAAGTCTTATCTCGGGCTGTTAATGATTATTCCTCCCCATTGGCTTATCTCTCCCCTGTTAAGTTCCACTTTTTGACAATAGAAATATCTGTCCTCTATTCCAACTAGGCTATGCTCAGCATCCCTTTTAATTCAATAACTATGAATAAAAGACACCAGGGATCAGATAAAAAAGCTTGGGATTACTTTCCTCTTTGTATAAAATGAAATAGATTCCATGATGAGAAACAAATAAAAAAACAAAAAACCCCAGAATACCAGCTGGGTATCTAAGCATCCGGTGTCTAAGCAGTACCTAGGTACTGAGCTAACAGATGGGCTTCGGTGTCAATCACCAAGGCTGGGAACAATAGATAATAATACATTGCTAGGTGCTAAATTATAACAATTAAACACTGAAGCATGGACTTTACTATTCTTTTTGTTACAAATTGCTGTTATTTTATATGATGGGTATGAGACAGCAGAAGACAGTCATGAAGTTACTTACTTAGTACAGAACTGTTTTCTTTATCACTAATACAGATGCTTAACATTTACAGTATAAGGATTGACGCATTTCAGCAGCCAGGTCGCCATGATTTTTTTTTTTACGTTGTTGTTCGCTCTCTTAAAGTATTTTATGACAAACCCTGTAGCACAAGGGCCATAAATGCCACAGTTAGGGGATCCTGCAGACCTCTAACCTCTTGGAAAAGCCGGCAAGGATTTTCCTACTGAACAGGGGGATGGAGCATTGGCCTACCCTGCTCTCCCATTGCTCCACCCCAGGGACCTATATGTATGATCTTCATGCCTTGCTAATCATCTCCCTGGGGTTAACAGCCTCACAAAATATATACATATATATAAATCTTTGTCCAGGTATAATAATGGGCCTATTTGTCTAGAACAGATGCATATAATAGAACACATTCAATACATAGTCACACAGAGTAGGAGCAGCATCTATTTTGAAGGCTGCAATCATGGCCACCTGTAGAGTTATTGGCGGCCAAGGCAATCTACGTCTAAAACATTTCCTCTTTCTGCACTTGCTTTGCAACATAAGAACAAACCATAGAAACAGAATTTGACGGCAGATAAAAAACAGCCGATCTAGTCAGCCAATTCTTCCAGGCTTAGAGACAGACCTTACATTCAGTATAGCTTTGTGTCTGCTAAAATTCAGCATATAATACCTTTTCCATTGTTTCACTTATCTGTCCTTGGTAAACCACAAGATGATCTCCGACTGGCACCACAGGCAGCCACTCAACTTGCCTACAAGGTAGGGCCTGTTTTAGCGCAGTTTTGTATATGTATTTATTATTGTTATACATCATAACTTACTATAAGTACAAAAAAACTTTGTGTGAAGAATAGGAGAAGTGCCATCATACGAATGCTATGATGCAACACCAGGTCATTCAAGGCATTGAAAACAATTAGGCAAAAATATGGGAAAGGTGGAAAGTTAAAACAGTGAAGGAGTTGTGAACAAATAGACAGTTCCGAGTTTGTTTCATAATCATTCCCTCTGTGGCTCAGCTGACGTTCAAGATAGAACAGAATGCCCTATAGTAACCTTTGTACACAGTTAAAATGTTGAACTCTCATAAACCGGAGTGGGCAATAATCATGACCCAACATATCGTATATTAAGAGCCCTATCTAGCAAAGCAAAAATGGCCCTCGTGGTTTCATCACAAAATGGAACGTGGTCACTTGAAGACACTGTGGGCCTGGCCGGTGTTTTTCACATTTGTCCTCTGCTATCTCCAATGCCACCCGCATTTACAAATTATCAGAGCAACTTTAACACACAAAAAAAAACAGAGATATAGAGGGAAAGTGCAAAAAAAAACATTCTCTCTCAAGTGTAGGAAGTGAAAGCTCATCAATAATAACGTGCGAGTTCTAACGTTAAAACCTTAAGGAGACACGGACACATTTTCAGTACTCAGTCTGTTTCGTAATCATTTCCTTCTTGGCTCAGCTGGCATTCAAGATAAACCAGGATGCCCTATAGTAACCTTTGTACACAGTTAAAATGTTGAACTCTCATAAACTGGTGTGGGCAATAATCCAAACAGACATCAGAAGGGCTACTAGAAGTTGTGGTTATATAACAAGGACATCGATGATAAGGAAAAAACAAAATCATGTTGGATTTTAAAAATATCCAAATAAGCAGAGACGGGGTTACTAAAGTTCCTTGCTCTCTAGATTAATAAGAAATGTCCATATCTACAAAGCCAGCAACATGGGGTATTAAGTATCAGTGACCATATGCAAATATCATCAGGGCTGTGTAGGAATTGATAAATATCAATGTATATTTGCAAAAAAATAATTAACAGTTCTATGAAAACGATTTATTTTTTGTTTATTCAAGAAGTATCCCTCTTTTTGGATCAAATCCCTTTTTTTTTTCTTCTAATGTTCCTCATTTTAGAATGCAGAATGTTTGCATTTTTTTTAGGACCCAATAGGTGCTGGGTCCTAAAAAAAAAAATTCACTTACCCATGTATTAAAATCACCCCCTGCAGTGGAGGTGATAAAATAAACGCAGTCCTATATTATTATTATTAACCAGCAACTTGGCTCCTGTTTTCAATTAATTATACACTAGCATAGGGCTTTAAAAAAAATCCAATGAGTAGGCATCTGATTTCTAATCATGGCTGGTTTTACCACTCCCCCACTACAATGTGATTTAATTGTATGGGGGGTGACACTGTTATGGGGGGGTGACGCTGGGATACACACTATATTTATATTAACAACAATGAGTTATATATAATTGCACAGTGACACCACAAAACCACAGGTGTTGAGATGCAGTGTTTGGCAACTGGCTGATATGAAATAATCTGAAGGTTGCCAGCGTTTGAGATGTCCAATATATATATATATATATATATATATATATATATGACAAAGTTTCTATAGACCTAGAGGGTCATGTTCTAATAGACTAGAAGTAAAATAACTTTTTTAGCTGATGCAATCCAATGTTCGGTGAAGTGGTAAATTTCCCAAGATATATGTGGCATTCAGCAGGACACGGAGTGCAATGATACACGGTGAAGCGGCTGATATCCTTGAAGCTCTGCTTAATGAAATATTTAAGTGCTGAGACGCAATAATATACTGTTTGCCAAATTCCTTCTACTATATATATAACCTCGACTTAGCGTGTAAATAATTAAGCATTAAAATGAAAAGTGTTTGAATTAACAGCAAGATATTTATTTTGTTATGCTTAATTTCACATGAAAAGAAAACTAAGCTCCCCTTCCAAGGTGACCACAACCTAAAAGCATGTCACTCCAGCCACCACACACTTTAATGGATATGATGGCTGAATAATACTTGGCCTATGGGAAATATGTTTGGCCTTCACTAACTTTGTATACTCACGGCCAGTCGGCTCAATGAGGGTTCCACAGGGTCCCTTTAAACCCATAATATCGTATTATATAACAGATGCAGAAAACCAGTAATATGAGGATCGTGTCGGTGTCTAAAGCGCCCAAAGCATCTTACATTACAGATATTTTACATTATAAAAAGCATGGCGAGGCGGACAATAGATTCACATTAGTCTAGTTCCAAACAGGCTCTCATGACTGAAATCACCTTTGTGATCTTTTCAAAACTCCAACTAAGCTAAAGCAAAAAGTCTAAGCCGATTGCTTTACAAGAGATGGTGATATGTCTGCGCGCAGGGAACAGGTGACAATTCTGTAATTATAACTGGATCTAACGGACAGAGAAACTAGATACCCTGAAAAACAACATAAAAGCCTTAGCTAGCGCTCTGCTCGGCTGCGTTCCATGCTCAGAGGCTTCACCCAGCTTTCTGCCTACGTTGAAATGACCAGGTGGAAAAACCATACTAGAGGGCTTAGTTAGTTCATCGACAAGTGATATTCTATCAAACGCATACAGTGATAACTTATTTGGGAGATCCAACTTCCTACTCAGTTCTATTTCCATAGTAAGAAGAAGGAACACACTACATATGATATTTAAATTTGCTCTCCCTATTTAAAGGTATTTTAACTGATCAGGTTCTGCTTGAGTGCCTCAGAGTTCATTATACTAGTGGTATACTGTAGTTGACATCAATTTCCCCCAGTGGAGTTCATTTTGCATAGAGCAGGGTGCTGGGTTGTATGGCTAGAGGCATTAGTAGCAGAAAAACATAGCAGGTTCTGCAGCATGTATCTCAACATCCCTCGGAACTTTCTGTCCCGGATACCCAGAGCCCCTCTTGCGGAATGCCGGTAGGAGGTCAGTGGGCCTTCCCGCTGATGTTGGTGGGCAGTCCTGCTAATATCTCATTGACGTCTGTGGGCAGGCCCGCTCATGTCAATGGGTGATCCCGCTGAGGCCATGGGACACATGCTATTTTTAATGGGGAGGTGTGCATTCCATTGCTTCCCCTTAGTGGCATCACCTGGAGTCTCCTGGCGAAACCCGGAGAGTTCCAATGTATGCTGGTCAGACCGTGAGTATTTTGCACTGTTCTGGAGGCCCCATCTCCAGAAGGATATTGACATACTGGAGAGAGTTCAGAGGAGAGCTACTAAAATGGAAAATGATTTACAGGCCAACAAATATCAGAAAAGACTAAGGGATATGTATAGCTTGGGGTAAAGAAGATAGATGAGGATGTGATAGGAACATTTAAGTACTTAAAGGGATTTAACAAAGTACAGGAGGGAAGTTTATTTCAAATGAGGAGAAATGTTAGAATAAGAGTTCATAATCTAAAACTAGAAGGTCAGTGGTTTAGATGTAATGTACATTTCATTTTACTAAAAGGGTGGTAGGTAAATGGAACAGCCTCTCATCAGCTGTAGCAGGCTAATACAGTGAAGGAATATAAACATGCACAGCATACGTATATGGCTGTCCTGAATATAAGACAAGACCAAGGACTGATTAAATGGACAGGCTACATAGGTTCTTTTCAGCCATACAGTTTGATGTTTCTGCATGCAAATCAGTGCAGGGAGCATACTTAAGTATGCTTACCGCTTCCAGCAGAAGCAGCCAGGTAGATCAGGAGAATGAGTTCTAGTGGTCCCACAACAAAAGACAAATTCAATTCAAATTCAATCACAGAACTTTCAACAGCAGGTAACAAAATTTATCTTTGTTTACTCATAACCAACACAGCACTGCCAGTACTAGACACAAAAGAAATGTTATAATGTATGAAAATGTAAAACTATTATTATTATTATTATTATTGTTAGCTGTTCATTCAAAGTCAATGACAGACTGGTTTCATTATTTTTAATGTCAGGATGTACAGATGAATGCTTATGAGGAGAATTTTAGTAATTCAATAAATGTCAATGTTATTCCATTCTATTGGCACAGCATGTAGAATAAACACGGGAACACAATCAATGAGTCACACTACTTACAAATAGTACCGTCTCCTGGCCTCCACTCAGAAACATGTACCCGTTTTTCCAGTTTGTAACTAGATTACTTTTTCAATATTGGTTTGTTTATTATCCTCAAAATAATAACTCTGGATATTATTGAATAATATAATAACATAATATAAAAAGATAAAACATAATAAAATATAAAATACGACTTACAATGACATATAATATTTAACAACAGATTTCTTAAGATTTAATTGCCTAACATACTAGTGCCTTTAATTCATGTGGAACGGAACCTTCAAATAGATATGCAAAGCCAGTGTATAGGTACGATTGCTAAACTTGTTAATTCGGACTAGTTTAAACTTAATTTTTAACAAATTTTGTCTAATTTGGCCATTCGTACCAATGACCGGAAACAAGGAGGTACCACTAACGAAACAAACAAAAATTAAATACTATATCTGCCATCACACCTTGTACAATTGTTCTAATGGCAATTTTTTCTGGACGAATGATCTTGGCCTAAAACTATTTACTTTGTTAACTATTTACTTTGTCAATCATCACATACAAGATTGTTTGTTGATGATCATATACCCGTTTTCAGGTTTTATCTCTATAATTAGAACTGGTGAGTTGCCACAAGGACAATCTCATGCAATGTATGCAGATATTCATGTGATTGTAATCTAATGCTAATGTCCACATACTTGGGGATATTGCCAGATTACCAAACCAGGGGAACATTCCTCACCAAGTGTTTAGTAAATTAGTGTTTAATAAATATGGGAGATATTTATGGACACTTTCAAGAGGGAAGTTATTATTACGCGGACCTGTATGAAAGCATGGGGGTAACAATTAAGGAGATCGTATACTGTCACTGGCAGCCTCACCAAAGAAGATTGCATATTAAAGTACGACGGGCCAAACACATCTCCTCCACATAAAATAGATGGGAATCAGGCATATGAGGAGATCCTGCAGAAACCCCCATGTATTAGCAAAGGGAACACCACTTAACTTAAAGGGGCCTTTCGGTCATCTTATGACTTAAATTGATTGTCCTTTTAAACATATGATGGGTCTCTTTCAAAACAGGCTTAAGCGTCAGCATTGCTTTTGTTACAGATCACGCCTTAGAAGTTGGCAATAGAAAACCAACCTGAGGGCGTGTATACGCAGCCAGTCGGACACCTCTGTCTGCCAAGTGTAACTATAAACCACTATAAACACAAAAACATAATAAAAGAATATATACACACCTTTATTCGAATAAAGTTTCCCTGGCATAAAAAGATTGTCATGTCATGACATAAAAGGGAGCTTCCCATGACCTGCCTGTCACAGAGTTCAATGACCGACAATTACTGTAATCAGTCACACAGAAGAACAGCAGCCATCCAGCTCCCGTGTGTGTGTCCGTGTGTGTGTGTGCGTGTGCGTGCGTTCTAACTGCTAGACATGTGACCTACAGAACGCTCCGAGCAAAAAAAAAAAAAGCTGAGTATAAAAAGCCGCAGGGCTTAGCCAAAGGGAAAACCTGGGGTGAAAAAATGCCATTGCAAACCCAGACTTCTCTATATATTACGTTTACCTTTGGATCCTATTTTACTTTATAGATGCTGTGCGACAACCGTCTCCTACCTTTCTATTTTGCCTTAGATGCAGTTGATGGCACAATTAGTAGTTCTCACTGCATCAGCAAACCAATAAGCCATTTATAAAATAAGAGCCTCAGTGCAATATTTACAATTCCGCCAGCCGGCAGAGAAAGTGCAATGGGGAGGCAGCGCGTCTTATAATAAATGACATATATGTACAAGCTTTGCTTTTCTTGTGGATAAATACATAGAGGATTGTGACAGATAAGAGATTAGGGCTTCTATTGGACAAAGCTTTAATTACGGATCATGGAAGCAGGGAGGGTTTAGTGGGCATTGGGTTGGCAAAGACACGTAAATCCGCTCTGTGGCCTCCTCTCTGCACTCCACTGCACTCAAGAAGCTTGTGACGTGTGCAAGACAGTAATGTCTCATATTATACTGTAGCAATGATAATATCTATAAAATAAACTGACCCTATGCGACAATCTCATATACTGAACCGCATATTTAATAATAGACAGCGCGACTCAATCTCTGCATAGCGTTAGAACTACGCAGTCCCCGGGCGGCCAAGTTCTTACTGCTGTTCCTCTACACTTTTCTATTGATCTTCTGCACTTTCCTACACCTGAAGGTATGTGAAACCTTTCCTTGCTCGTGTAAACAATAGAGGTGGGTGAGCCATCGCTGGCTCACCAAGCCTTTCCCAGTAGCCACACCACGTACAGATTAAACAAACTAAAGTACAGGAGGCTCACACCCTCCCCTCCTGATGAGCCAAGCTGAGTCAGACGTTCTAGTAAACACGGACGTCCTTCTTCTGCTCTGTGAATGACTGCATCGGATGGACACTCCAACAGAAAACAATCAGAGAGGAGCAATGAAAGTTAACATTAACTAGCTGCATTAAAAAAATACAGCATAGCCATTTCTTAAATGTCATGTAAACATGGTCAATTTATGGCAGTTGCTGCCATGTGCCATTTTTTTAGGGTTTAAATCGTACTGTATGAGTTAGAGAAGTTGCGGTTACTCTCTTTCTGGTCTACATTCATGATATAGATTCGAGAGCTAGTAGTGGGATGATGTGTGACTGGGTAACCTAAATGCCTGGCCCAGTGTGGAGGTAGCTGACTTGGGGTAAGAATATAACATGCAGGAAGAAGCTTTTAGCCAAACACATCTCCTGCAGGGCATTTTGTTGGGGCGGGGGGGGGGGTGGAGATGGAACTTTCTTTATCAAATCTTCCATGATGTCGGCACGGCTCCCCTTCCTGATGCTCATCAGATGCAAGACAGGTAGCGGTTCACCTTAGTCAGTGAAATTTTACCTCAAAACCTCTCCATTTATAGCTGTTATTCCCACCTATCTATTGACGTTCCCTATTGTCAGGACCGTGCTGGGGTCGTATAGCTGGGTGGGTAACCAGAAGGCCCAAAGAAGGTAATGAGGCAGTCCAATAGGTCAGGGCGGGTAGCAAAGGTAAAACAAGGAAACAGAGGCAGGTGAGGAAGGTAGAGGACCCCTGTGTTGCCTGAGAGCCGGACACCTATGCTCAGTATAGCTGACCTCCCTATGAACCCTTATCCACACAGCCACATGTTGCCCTGTACTAAAGGTACAGGGGCTTGTCAATATACACATACCTAGAAACTATATGGGTTTGACATGGAGTCTCAGGGTGAAACCTTGCGTTGCTGGGTCTTTGGGCAATAGTCACTCCTGGCTAATTAAGGTGGTCTGGGGCTAGTCCTGCCCCTCTGCACATATAGCCCCGCCCCTTCATTAAGCCGACCCTGAAAAGTTCCCAGGAACAGGGCCAACACAGGTCTTCTTGCAAGAGAAAGTTAATTAATGTGGCTTTCCTCTGAAAATGCATAATGCATTTTTTGGAGATTGCAATATTATCCAATTGCTCATACTAGGCTTATAAAATCCAAGTGAAAGGAGAATTATTTCTGAAAAGAACAGTGCACAGGATTTTTTAAATAAAGTCATACAGAAAGTCACTAATATTAAGATAATCAAAATAGTAAACATATTTTTAAATATTGTAAAATATCCATATACAAGAAATTTGACCTTTTAGTTTTACTTTAGACGTTTGTTATAAACGCGGGATGGATGACCTTTAAGGTCATTACTGTAGATCATTACAAAACTTTATTTCTAATATTTGCTTTTGAGAATAAAAGAATCGATTACACCGGAATGCAGAGAAAATCTTTATTTGTCAAGGTTAATGTATATATTTGTACACCCACGGTAGATTCTCTGTACCAGTGTGTACCAGCACCATTCTGCACTGCCAGCATCCCCTACAAACACTCTCAGTATCACTACGCATCTTTTAGCAGGAACTAGACAAAGCATGGAGATAAGACGTGTTAGCTTAGCGACGCATAACACCCAGTGAAGCCAGTACAATGCATGTACGCGCCATGTGTCCCATGCTTACGTAAACATTAAACATGTAATGCACATCTGTTTAGTGAATGTCAAGTTAATCATTTACGTGTCCATACAAATATACATTCTATAAGCCAGGGCTCATATTATGTTACTATGGGCTACAGTAGATTTCTATTTTTCCTATCACATAAAACATTCAAAAATATGCCACCATATGCACTTAAAAGGGACACTCCAGCCATCGTATGCATTTTAGTACATATATATATATATATAT